>JACCPG010001651.1:0-49075 GCA_016069955.1 Drepana arcuata
TATTACGTGGAAATTAGGGTTAATTTAGCATGCATGTCTTTATTTTTAGGGCGCCCCGATCTCAAAGGAGGTAAACTATAATCTGTCAATTAGTCTGGCATGTTGAGCTTTGAAGTTTCGACCGTAGACACTAGTATCAGTAGGTACTTATTGTAGATATTTTTACTTTGAGTATATTGACGCAGCCTGAAACCGGTGAGTAAATATTCAACTGATGTACGAGAGTAATGTCTAAATATTGGAAATTATAAGCAAGGTGATGGTTAAATGTCGTGTGATTGTAAAAGGGATTTCAAATGTCTGGAACATTTTTCGCTTATAGCCACTTGGACATCGTCTGTACATTATATTAATAATCTATTAAGCTCTTCATAATATATATATATTTTGGATTCGAAATTTATTATTGAATACGAATTGGTACATGGTATAGTTTTGAATGTAAATATCGTTATCGTCCGCTTCACTGTTTTTCATTATGGTGTAAGAATCAACGCGATTTTCCATTCAAACTCTGCATGTAAATTCATATTATATTGATGCTATACGTACATATATACCTACATAAAACTCGACCTATTATTATGCTTAAATAGCCCGCGTCTTGCTTTATGTGTTACTTATAACGGGGTTGTGTAGGAACACAGTTCAACGATTACAAGGATTGGTGTAAAATAGCCTTTTGTTCGAGCGTTTGTGACAGGATTTAAATCTGAATTCTATTTTTGAAATGTATTTTGACGTTGTAAGTATATAATTAGTATTGTTTTTGTGCGTCAGTGCGGTGCGTGCGGTCAAGTGGGGCACATGCGCACGAATAAAGCGTGTCCCCTGTACACGGGCGGCAGCGGCGGGCCGGCCTCTCCGCCTGACACCGATGTGGAGCCCCTACCGCTAGAGCCGGAAGAGGACGACCTCGGCTACGTTGACGGCACCAAACTAACTCTCTCCGGAAAGATAATTAAGGTGACACCATTATATTACAGAATCATTACCAAGATATTCTTATGGCAAAGTAATTGCGTTAATCACAATTGCCTTCTATCTTTTCTTCAGTCAAGTTTATCCATTAAGACTCAAAATAGTGGGCAGATACGTGGAAGTTCCTTGGGTACTACGCATGGTTCTATTAACTTTATGCCTTTAAAATTTACTGACACTCGTCCATTAATTAGCCCAACGTTCGTTACTTTTATTGTTCATTTTTTATAACTACTACACTAACTACACTAACACGGAAAACAACAACGGTTAGTGTATTTTTATGTCAGCCTTCATGAAGAGCTCAATGCTGTAATCTCTAGGGAAAATCTCGACGGGGAGGTTATTCCATAGCCTGAGCGTGTAAGAAAGGAAACTCATTTGAAAGTGAGACCTGTTGGGTTTAAGGTAAGGGGACGATGTCCCCGTCGGTGGCGAGAGATGCGCGGATATATATATGATGTACGGATATACGAAAGTAGATGCAGCATTTGACGAGTGGTCTGCGTACAGCAATCGGCGGAGGAGATGCGCCGGCGCGGCGGTGGACGGCGCGGGGACCCCCGCGGCGGTCCTCGCGGCAAGCGGCGCGCCGCCGGCGAGCCGTGCGACTACCTCGTGCGCCGTCCGGCCGAGCGCAGGCGCACAGACCCCCTCGTCACCTTCTCCTCGCTACTCGAGGAAGTGCTCAACCATCTGAGGCACTTGCCTGATGTACAACCGTTCCTATTCCCCGTTAATCCTAGGGTAAGATTGACTTTATACATCCACACACACGCATAGACTCCCCCAATAGGTACGCAAGGGGAGCTCCATTAATGTCTAGACCTCTTTATCAGTCTCTTTAAGAAGACAAGTTACAAAAAATACTCGCTGCTAGTTTCGAGTACTCTAATTGACGTGACTATTCCTGAGCGCTCGATCGATGATCTAGATATTTTTTTATTTTATTATTATCATTATTTTTAATTTATTATCATTCTTGTTATGATTATTTAATAATATTGTAAGACGAATGCGGTTTCTTTTTATATTTCCCCAGTTATAAGTATACTCATATGAATCGTGATCATTTAGAAGACCATGTAGTCTGACATTATCAGTCAATGAGATATGCTCTTACGTTCGTTCCTCAGATGGTGGCGGATTACTATCGCATTGTATCGCGCCCGATGGATCTACAGACAATCAGGGATAACCTGAGACAGAAACACTATCAGAGTCGAGAAGACTTCCTAGCTGATGTCAATCAGATTGTAGAGAATTCCTCGCTTTACAATGGTTTGTTCTTTGGTAACAAATAATGCACTTCCTATCACTACTGTGGCACAAAGAGATCTGACAAATATTATACATGTCCGAGTTTCTGCTTCATATGTCACACATATTTTTAGGTCCAACAAGCAGTTTGACAGTTGCTGCTCAAAGAATGCTGCAACGTTGTGTAGAAAAATTAGCCGAGAAAGAGGAACAACTAATGAAATTGGAGAAACAAATCAATCCGCTACTAGATGATAATGACCAGGTATTTTTCATAATTTAAATATATACCTTACAGTGTTTCCATAAAGTTCAAACTTCAATGCATTATTTGTTTTAAGGTGGCGTTGTCGTTTATCTTAGAAAACTTACTGGCAACAAAGTTGAAAATAATGCCTGAAGCTTGGCCATTCCTGAAGCCGGTAAACAAGAAACAAGTGAAGGATTACTATAGTGTTATCAAGAAACCCATTGATATGGAGACTATGGGGAAAAAGATTCAAGGTACGTAACTTTGCGTGTCATACATTTTGTTTCAGAGATTTTTTTATATACTACTTTTTGGATAACTGCTTCTTTGTTAGACTGCGTCTGGGTTAGTATCTATCTCAATATACATATATTGCATCTATATAGGAGGGTATATTCATCTATGTAATATTATGCTGACACTACAGGATCTGCTTAGTCTATGTCAACTATATATAGACTGCACATTTATAAATATGTATATATACAAAAGGTTTTGATTATTATCAGTATGTTATCTTTTGTTTGTTTTATCGTCAGCTCACAAGTACCACAGCCGCGCTGATTTCCTCTCCGACATCCAACTATTGGTGGACAATTGTCGCGCGTACAACGGGCCCAACTCGCAATTTACGAGACAGGCTGAAGGGATTTTAAAAGTGACGCAGGAAGTTCTTGAACAGGTATGTCTTGGTGTCTTGGTGTTTGCAATATGAAGGCTCTCAAGGCTCTGCTATTATAATATGTACTCAGAATATATCCAACTTCGTTATGGTTAATTTCATACAATATTCACATTACCAAAGTAATTTTAATTATTTGAGTTAGTTTAGGTAGTTGGAACGTGGCCTTCCTCTGCCTCTTCTTGCACACACTTTTATATAATATATGTCCTTTTTATCAGTTTGGGGAGAACGTGAGTCAGTTGGAGGCCAACATATCGCGCGTGCAACAAAAGATGCTGGAAGAGGCCGAGCAGTCGGAGGCGGAAGACGAACCGCCGCCCAGCGACGAGAAACGGGGGCGAGGACGCCCCAGGAAGCACAAGCTCTCCTCCACCTCTACCTCGCATGTTGATGGTAAGCATATATCCACTTTAATTTACAAGTACACATTTATGGTTTTTATTTATTTTATGGTTATGTTTTTTTTCTACTGTCTCGCAAATGTCTGTTACCCACAGGCATATGTATGCCAACTTCATGATAGAGAAAACCATAGTTTAAAAATGTATTATCATTCACCTCCATAATCTACAAGTACCAACATTAATTCATGGTTTGATTTTGTCTAACGTCTTCCAATTCTCGATTACCGTTAACCAATTGCTTATTTGTCACCTGCATGGATGAAAAAACTTATCTAAGTATAATATGTACCCACCATCTAAATATAACCTAAATATTGTACAATTGCATTATGGTGCTAATTGTTTTAGGCGCAACACCAAGGAAACGCGGTAGACCGAAGAAAGATCTTAACTCGTTGGAAGAAGGTATGATTCTCTGTAACAATCTTGTGTGCTAGGCCCGCGGTTTCAACCGCGTAAAATTTATAATATTTTATTTTCTTCTGGAATGATAACGAGCAGAACGGATCGCGGAATCAGTTGAGAACACGGTGAAAAGTTCCTGACCGATTCTACGATCTCTACTCAGTGAAGAAAGCATGTTAGGTGTCTATGTTATAACCTCTGGTACACTATTAGTAACACTGATATCGTTTGACTGTTTAGATCTCCAGTACTCCGACAGTGGCAGTTCAGGGTTGGAGGAAGTGGAACAAAAGGATGAATCCACTATGCAGCTATCTGTCAAACCTGGTAAGGTCACAGTGAATTTTGCTGCTCTAATGAAATTAATATTCTATTGAGGAAATTATTATTATTCTCATAGTTTTTTGAGTTCTGGATTTTGAGTTCATGTGGGAACGAGACAATATTCATAGCTAGGCAAAACCGATATTATATTTAATAAAGACATATCCTCACGCCTTCCCATGAGGATCCCCGAGGGGGAAGGGGTAGGCAGAGGTGTATAGGTAGTATCCACTCCCACATTCTGCCAGACATATATTTTAGACGCAAAAAAACTCGAATGATTTTGTATCACTGATGCACATTGTATTGATCGGCTTGCAGAAGACGATTTGCTGGGCAGCGATCCGAACTTCTATTCGTCTCCGTTCCCGATAAAACGCGAGGTACTGGACGAGCCGCCGCCGCATCAGTCCGACGACTTGGTCGACCTCGATCAACACACCTCCGACTATTCCTACCCGCCTGTTGTGAAGGTAATGTGTTAAAGAAATTATTTACACTCATGAATGAGGATTAAACAAAAGAGACTTTTTATAATGATGAATGAGGATGTAGTAAAAGAGCTATGTAAGTCGTGATAGAGCGCTCTACTACCTCCCCCTATCTTGTATTGAATGAACTCGGTAAGTATGCTACATTATCTTTGGGATAACACTATGTTTTTTCTATGCTATTATTTATTATCACTCGTTGACACTTTGTCTTAAACGGCAGTTCAGCTAAGACTCCTGGGTAGGGGAGGGGGGAGGATTGCTATATTGTATTGGCAGCAGAGGGATTAGTCTCATTATTCTGCCAACATAGTATAACTCTCGAAACAGAGTGGCAACGCGCAAGTGATACTTCGGTATTGTAAGCGTAAATAGGCTGCATTAACCGTTTTTCATCGAGTGAGTGGTCACTCTTGTTGTATAAAAAAAGAGCTGGCTTTTACACTTAAAGTTTACACAAAGTACTCTCTCTAATATCTTGCGTCCTAATTCCCAAACTGTATAGCAAACCAAAGATCGTATAGACTCTGATAAAAGAGTACATATGCTTATGTATGCACATATTTGACCTGTGTGACTACACAGGTCAAATATGTGCATCATTTCCTTGGTTATTATGTTGAAGCTCTTGCATCTGGTGTACCATGTTTTATATATTTTTTTTGCAGGAGGAGCCAATAGAGCCGGACATGAATATGGACCCTCCGATGATGCGTAGCAACTCGATAGAGCAGCCGCAGTTCAAAGAGGAACCGCTTGAAAACTGGCAGGTAATTAACAATAAAGAGGATTGATTCCTTATAATAAAAATCCAAACAAACACTGTAACTGTGATGTTAGATTGAACATTTGACTTTTGAATAAAATTATACAAACCAAGTGCCCAAGTGGCCAAGTGGTTTGAGTAGTTGTCTGCAACACAAAGATTGCAAGTTCGATTACCGAACTGTACTAATGAGTTTTTCTGAACTTAAGTACAGTGATTAGTTACACCACGAGCTTTATGGTGAAGCAAACATCGAGAGGAAACCTGCATACGTCTGAGAAGCAACTAAAAGGCGTATGTATAGTCGTGCTTGAGTAACGGCGATGGACTCGCCATCTGTCCGTTGGCACCTAAAATATATCTCGGGCGGAAAGTGGGTGTATGGGCACTACATATATACCTCTAAGGAGGATATAAAAATTACACTTTATTTACAGCCTGACCCAGTTATCAATGAAGATCTTCAAGTTACGGACAGTGAAGAGGAAACAGAAGATGGCTTGTGGTTCTAAACTTACATTCAAGATTATTCCAATCAACAAACACCCTATTTACATATCGTATAACGATCATTTTCAATTCAGCACAGGATGGACTTCTAGATATAACATATTTATACAACACTGATGGATTTAAATAAACTGGGTTACTATGGATTAGAATGAAATGTGAAAAAATATTGTTAAGAGATAACTATGTATAATATAAGCAATAAAAAAACGATTTACATATTCATATACTTTTTATTTTGACAATCCGCAACACTAGAAGTATAGATAGTGCCATCCACAAAGACGCGCTCCACCACTTTCTAGTCGAGGGGGTCGCGGGATGCGGGGAGTATGACCCGACTATTAATTTGTAGTGTGCACTCATAGGTAATGAGTGTGTACCGACAATACCCAAACATTAGTGGAAGGTTGCACACTTACACTATAAATGATGAGGAAGAATAGTTGGGCGCGTCTTCGTGGATGACAATATCTATACAGTGCCACGGACTTTTGGTATAAACTGTTTGGGTGCTGATAGTAATGATGGAAATTTATAAAAAATACTACAATCTGTATTATTTCGGTATCTCATATAATGTATGCATCTACACGCCTTCCCACAAGGGTCCCCGAAGAGGTATGAAGAGGTGTGTTTGTTTGTAGTAGGTACACACACATCTACTATCCCATAATGTTACTTTTGTAATTCTACAATTTAAGGGAAAGCTAATACGTTTCCGAGGCACAAACTAAGAAATAGATTATATAATAATATAAATATAACGATATTCATTGTCGAGTCATAGTGGCCGAGTGAGCGATTGCAATTTCGAATCTCGACTGTACCAATTAGTTTTTCTGAACTTAAATGATTAGACACACTACAAGCTTTACGGTGAAGGAAAGCATCGAGAGGAAACCTGCATACGTTTGAGAAAAAAAAAACAAAGGTTTCTGTACAATCGTACTTGATAACGGCGAGGGACGCCATCGCCACTCGTGTGTGGGTACTGCTTATACACCTCTGCCTAGTAGGCACTGCCTACCCGTTCGGGGACCCCTGTCCCCTTGTTAAAACCCTGAAAATAGATAGGTATTGTCACCCGTCAGCGAATTGCCTTGAATGATGTGTCATCAACGTGTGATTTTGTCAGTCAAATTTGTTAGACTAAATTTATCTAGTCTAGTTATAGCATATATAGATTACCGCCTAGACAAACTAGGTCGCGGCCTAGAGAACCCAAATGAGATCTAAAAATATCCGAGGAGCCAAAAACCTTACAGCTTAAACCTTGTAAGCAGTGGCGTGGCCTGGAGGGGCCTGTATTAAAATGATTACGGAGGGCCCAAATTAATGGTTTCTCACAATACAAACAAAAATGCTTGCATTAAATTGCTCTCCGTGGTTTGTCATTGTCAATCACTTAAACGGGGGAATCCCGCAATAACCGATATAGGATGTTGCCAACTTTTGGGCGCATCACCCGGGGGAAAGAGAGATTGCTTTTTTACTTTTGTCATTTCTGAAGTGAAACTCTATAGTAGCGTATGACAGTTTTTTATATGTTTTTTCCCCGGTAAGCACGAGATTAAGTAACATTGTGGATAACATTTTGCAAATATTTTCTTACACACGTTAGAGGCCTCATTAGCCCGGGGATCCCGTATCATTTATACGACTGATACGGCGGTAGCTACGCCCCTGCCAATAAGTCTTTTAGCTTAAAGATTCCGCGAGCTAATTTGTCGTCTAACGATGAAGTTCTAGAGTTATCGTCGTGAAACTAGTCTTAGTCATTAGGTATAAAACTTATTAGCTGAATATGACACAATTATGAATGATAGCATCCATGGCAATAAAAATATTCTTTTGCAAGCAATTTTAAGTATCTAAATGTTATCTTTCTCTACTCATACGTAAAAAACGAACTAATGTTAAAAAAAAGGCAGAGAGTTTATTCTGTTCGTATCATTTAGTCTGCTGACAGGTTCTTTTTAGGACCCGGTAACGCTATACTTAATATGTGTAAAGTTTATGTTTAATAAAGAGTTCTCTGTGTCCCTTAGGATGTGATTTGGCTACCTTTTATTGTAGGTATGTATGTAGGTATTGAGAGGTAGGGCATAATTTTTAAATTCCCGTTCGAATTTGGAGCTGCCCGACTGGGGCAGGACCTCCACCTTATAGAAGTCCGTAGCCAAAGAGAGGTAGGGCATAACGGGTTTCCCCTTCGAATTTGGAGCTGCCCGACTGGGGCAGGACCTCCACCTTATAGAAGTCAGTAGCCAAATAACACAATTTATTGTGTTGTGTTCCTACGTGGTGAATAAGGTTTCCAGTAATGAGCTCCTTGGGGAGGGGGGAGGATTGTTACAATGTGTTGGAAGCAGAGGGATTAAACCTTATGCTGCCAAAACACTATAACCTACGAACACAGAGTGGCAACACGCAAGTGATACTTCGGTATCGTGAGCGTAAATAGGCTACGGTAACCTTTTCCCATCAGGTGGGCCGTATGCTTGTTTGCCACTCTTGTTGTATAAACAAAAAGGAAAAAAATACGTCATGAAAATATTAATATTTAAGAAAAGGTACAACAAATATACCATTACTCTCGAATACCTAAAGGGAATGATGCATTTTGATGGTAATAAGGCAGCCGAAAGGCCAACACCCTCGAGAGGGATGATACTAGAATTGTTTGAAATTTGCAATCATCGTAGTGTTCAGAGAGCCAATCAAACTGGCGCAGTGCATTGAATATAAATGAAGTGAGTTTAAAGTACACTTACCCGTAGGTGGCAAATTTCCGAATTCCTACCGTTTGAATATTCATTAATGCCAGTCCGAATTATTAGGAAAATCCCATTGAGGTTTGGTGCTAATTATTAAATACGAATAATTTATAGATATGTTTAATGTAGTAAGACTCGGCATTTATCGGCGACTTAGTGTGCACGTGGATAGAGTTTACATAACACCTGAGTTGTAACAATATTGAACTGTTTACGTTAGTATTTCGAAAAAAACCCAGAAGAAATACACGTAATATATATCCCATATTTTTATAATAGTTACTATTTGCTCTGTAAATTAGGTAATTTACTGTATCTTCACATCATCCCAATAGGTAGAGGAATAATTTATCATCGCGTACCAATGAGTTATTCTGAACTTAGGGAACAGTGATGAAAAGTACAGTGATTAGTGATACCACGAGATTTACGTTGAAGGAAAACATCGGGCCGAAAGCTGCATATGTTTAAGAAGAAATTCAAAGGCGTATGTAAGTCGTGCTTGGGTAACGGCGATGGACTGGCCAACTGTCATGTAACCTACAACTCTGTCTAACCCTTCGGGGAACCTTGTAGGAAGACGTGATTATATATTATTTATATAGGTAATATAATCTCGCTTGTTTGTATTCATAACGGCAGAGATAGCTAAGTACTGCATTATCTTGAACCAACTTAAATTGCGCCTGGAAATAAGTCAGCGTTTCGCAAAATGGATTCGCTTATCGCATATCCTTTGGCGGACTTGATTAACAACGTTTTAATACAAGCTGCACCCGGCGTGCGTATTAATGCCATACAAACATCGTAGTAAGTATGACCTGAGAGACTGATATACATCTGTCACGTTGGCACCAACCTTATACGTCGGCCTTAATGTGGGTGGCTCCTTGCGAGAGTACATGATAGCAAAAGCGCCCCTTCGGCAAGTCGAAAAGTTTTTATTCATTTAAAATGTGAGTATTTGTTTAATTGTAAATTAATATGCCCTCACGTGTTCCCACAAGGGTCCCCGCAAGGGTAGGCGGAGGTGAATAGTTAGTACCCACACTCACTTTCCGCCAGAGATATATTTTAGGTGACAGATGGCGAGTCCATCGCCGTTACTCAAGCACGACTATACATATATCCTCACGCCTTCCCACAAGGGTCCCCGAAGGGGTAGGCACAGGTGTATAGGTAATACCCATACACCCACTTTCCGCCAGAGGTATATTAGGTGCCAACGTGACAGATGGCGAGTCCATCGCCGTTACTCAAGCACGACTATACATACGCCTTTGAATTTCTTCTCAGACGTATGCAGGTTTCCTCTCGATGTTTTCCTTCACCGTACAGCTCGTGGTGTGACTAATCACTTTACATAAGTTTAGACAAACTCATTGGTCCAGTCGGGATTCAAACCTGCGATCTTTGTGTAGCAGGCAATTACTCGAACCACTCGGAACCACGGCTTCGTTTGTTTAATTGTAATGAGCAATTAATGCAATTCTGACATCGGTTTTATCAGTTTCCGGTTCATTACTTAGTCATGCAGCGAACAGAACTTCTTTCTTAATAGGTATTATCTTTGTATGAACTCTATTTCATACATACATATCATCACTCCGAGTCCCTCAGAGAGGGCAGGGTTCTGTTTTATATTTAAGCAAAAAAGGTTTCCTTATTACCAACCTATACCGTGCTTGGACGAAATATAAACAATGTTGGCTTATATGACTACCAATGTAATTCAGTTTTACACAAAATTTTTATCGCGGTCTTTGCCAAAGTCATAAAAGATATCCATCAAGGAGACCGGTCAAACGATGCTCATAAAGAAGACACATACCTATTATTTGTAATGTCTTCAGCTTTTTGTCGGTGACTATGTTTTTGTTGCTATCCTGACGTCAAACCAACATAAGAAGTAGTTAAACTCAGGTGTAGTGTAGTGTACAAAAACTGAGAAAATATTTGAATTACCTTTTATAATGTTCATGTGTCAATTCATGTTCACATTTAAAAGTGGTTTTAAGTTGTTTGATTAAAATATAATAAGTTGTTTGTTGTGTATGTTCTAAGTCAAAACGGATATATGTTTGAATAAGCATTTTTTTTTTCAAATCAATTATATTTTATTCAGCGCAAGGCAATACTAAATAAAACACTAGTTACCACTGTTTACAAGAAAAAAAAGCCTGTCAGAAGAAGAAACGGCGAAACCAATTCTCCGGTTTCCTTTCTTAACATTGTTCCCCAATTACGTAGGGGTAGAAAAAATTTTACTTACATAATTATACAAAAAATTATATATATATAAAATAAAAATTTTACATATATATCATTTTATATTAAACCTCTACAAGAGGAGCAATTCATTGCCGTGCATGGCTATCTGTATAAGATGTATAATAAGCTTTTTCAATTAGTTTACGTTTTATGACAGCTTTAAACTCTAGAAAAGGTAATTAAACTATTTCGAGATATCTTATTAAAAGAGCCTTAGAAACATACTTTGCCCGACAAATAAGTTGCTAGTGTTGTGTAACCAAGCTGAAGTTTATATCTCTGTCGGCAAGTGGATGTGTGTGTACTACCTATAAACCTCTGCCTACCCCTTCGGGAACCCTTATGGGAAGGCGTGAGTATATATCACTATACCAAACATTTTCTTGAAAGTTATGAAACCGTGTATTATATTAACAAATAGATATTATATGGAAATTACATTGAAATAAGTATGTCAGTTGCTCTCGTGCTGGTGCCCTTTTGCTAGTTACTAATATGATAGTTACATATATAATAAACCCTCATTACATATATATAATATAACCCTCTTATAATGTACCTGATATGCCCTAAAAACTGGAAGCCGGACAAGGGTGAGTAAGGTCAAACTGTATTTTGAAAAAATGATCGACTTGGGAAGGCGCGATGGATAGGTACCAAGTACACATGTATTTAGGTATTAATAAAATTAACTATGGCGTAGCGCACGTTATCTCAATCATTCGCTGTGTGCTCAAATATCGACGCAATGGTGTATAGACATAAGGAGTAGTATGGTTTTTAAATTATTGGATCCGTTAATTTGCAGACAATTTATCGTACTACTCACTTTATAATTATATAGTATGGATAGCTCACTGTGTGCTTATCCCTCACTGAGTGCGCAATTCGGAACGCGTATTGGATATAACCATTTACATGAATATTCATATGCATTTTATTGTATTAAATTGACGTTAAGACTGCAGCTTACAATATAATATTCCAGTATTTAAAATGTTTAAATCGACATATTTCCTATTAGTCTGTGTTCTTTATGGGTGCCATGCAAAATTGAGTAAGTACCTGAAAAGTTTTTCATCACTCCCATCATCACCATATACCATCAGGCCGATGCCTAGAGGTAGTCAGTCTGTTAAAGTCAGTTTGTCTTAAATTTGTTGAAATTAACTAATTACGTGGTTGATTATGTTGTTACCTAGGAAGTTTGCATAAAGTGAACATGAATCGGAAAGCAGTCTTCATATTCCAATTTGTTAAAAAATATAATTATGTACCCTGCACCCTGCCATGCTTCACTGTGGCGCACTGAGTTTGCAATGAGAATGACAGTTTTTTATTTATTTAACGACACACCAACAGTATACACATTAAGTTAAGAAGACAGTTAAAAACTTTTCCTGATACGAAAAAAAATTATTAAAATAATCCATACAGCAGGTTGTATATTGGATCACATATTTGAGCTTAATCGGTGCAAAGCCTTTCAAGTTAATAAAGCGTACACAAAACAACTTAACATTATTTCTTATTTGTCGTTTTCGTGCCTCAGTGAATTCCGTTACCATATCTAAAGCAAGTTTACATTTTGTAGTCGATAGGAAGTTTAGATACGACTATAAATACTACCCAGAAGTACACGGATGGATCAAATTACACCGAATACCGGCCGAATGGCGTGATGCACGGCTGCGATGCTACCTTGAGGGTAAGCAACCTCTAACCAGCGCTTAATCTTAGGACTAAGATGGCTAGCCGTATCTTCAGCAGTTGCTCAATTTTATTTCGACAATTGCTTTAATTAAAACAAAGAATAAATTAAAGCTTAATCTCCTTTTTATCTCCAAATTTTACTTGATGATTTCTTAAAAATCATTATGACACACATGATTAGTCACACCACGAGCTTTACGGTGAAGGAAAACATCGAGAGGAAACCTGCACACGTCTGAGAAGAAATTCAAATGCGTATATATAGTCGTGTTGGAGTAACGGCGATGGACTCGTCACGTTGTCACCTATACACCTCTGCCTACCCCTTCGGGGACCCTGGTGGGAAGGCGTGAGGATATGTTATATTATATTATTGTATAAAAATTATTAGTAAATTTTTATTGATAAAGTTTTTTTACTTACTTCATTACCTGCAGTAAAATGTTCTCTGAAGTAAAATTTTAAGTAACTTTTAGTTTTAAATTCTTGATATATTAGAGTCCGTATTTTTTCCTGAGCAATGCAAAAATAAATTGCAGGTGCAGTGCTAGTTTCACCTTTGAACACAAAAATACTTGAAACTATGAAAGCCCTCCTGTTGCGTCACGAAATGAAAGATGTCGCAATATTTACTGGGATACACGCCACCTTCTCGAAAGGAGACTACTCGTCGATTGATGGTTGGTAAATATGGTTTCTTTTTTTATAATTCTGCTGATTTAATGACATTGCTGAAAAAGATGAGACACCTTCTCGTCTTCTCATCTCAGATTACTTTTGGAATAGAAAATACCATTCATCTTAGGGTGCCTCTCCACTGCACGAACAACTGTGCGTTGCGCGCAAACAACGCACGCCAAAGTTGTATGGTAACCGCTTACCATCATACCAGGGGGCCGTATGCATATTAACCTCATCGACCCTCCTGTCAAAAATTGTATTAGCGTTGATGATTATATAATAATATTTCAGGCACACCAATATATAGAATACCACTCAAGTGGGCACCGGGTGAGCCCAATAATTTGAACAACACAGAGAACTGTCTCACAATGCATGGCAATGGAACCATGGCTGACGTCATGTGCGAAGCCGTCTACCCCTATTTGTGCTTTAAGGAAGATGTAGGCACCTCGATGGTCTTGAACGAAGAATGCGGCACTATTGACAGTGGTAAGCTAAAATAAAACTAATTTCAGATTGCGATAATAAATACCTCGGGACAATTCCACACAAATTGACCTAGTCCCAAATTAAGCAAAGCTTGTGTTACGGTAACTAGACAACGATATATTTACTTATATAGATAAATATATACATAAGTACATAGGACATCCAAAACTAAGGTAGAAATACTCGTGTTCATCACACAAATGTCTGCCCTCAGCGGGATTCGAACCCGCGACCTCAAGTTTTGCAGTCAGGAGCTCTAACCACTAGACCAGACGATCGTCGTATGTATACATATATGAGTATATACATATATTGATACGCCTTCCCACAAGGCTCCCCGAACAGGTAGGCAGGGTGTGTATGTAGTAGTTCAAACAAACCCAATTTATTTTAATTTTTGTGACGTACAGATTTATGTGACGTATTCGAATCCATCTCCATCGCACCTTTGTATAATGTAACGACAATACACGTTATAATAAGGGTTGATCTTATTAGAATACAAGTTGAATGCACACACCGGTAGCTGCTACAAGTTTCACACAAGAGCTGAGGCGTGGGACCGCGCGTACATGACGTGCGCCGCGGAGGGCGGATACTTAGCCATCATCAATAGCAAAGAGGAATCTCATTTCCTCAAGGAGCTGTTTGCCGAACATCCTGAAAATACTTTGAAGATGCATAACCGGGTCTGTGCTCATATTGGCTTCCACGACTGGGGTCAGCATGGCACATGGACCTGGTGGACTATTCATGGTTTGTATTCAAAACTATGTATATTTTCATGCTTAACCACAAGATCCCTAGCGGGGCAGGCACAGGTACAATAGCGTGTTTAGTGTAGTAGTTCTAATCCCGACTGTACCAATGAGTTTTTCTGAACTTAAGTACAGTGATTAGTTACACCACGAGTTTTTCTTTGAGAAATAAATTCAAAGACCAAATAGTCGTATTGGAGTAACGGGGATGAACTCGCCATCTATCACGTTAGCACCTAAAATATATCTCAGGTGGAAAGTGGCTGTGTGGATCCTACCTACCCACCTCTGCCAACCCCTTCGGGGACCCCTGTGGGAAGGCGTGAAGATATATTCTATTATTATTAGTCTAAATAGTAGGATAAATGGTGAATAGACCGGTTTGCACCGGCTTATAAAAATATATATACCGTCGTTTAATGTAATTTTGTTTGACAGGTAAATCATTGAAGGAAACAGGTTATGAAGAGTTTTCGAAGGGCCAACCGGACAACTACAATAATGGTGAATTCTGCGGTAGTATTTTTAGGTCTGCTGAACTCAATGACGCACCGTGTGATTTAAAGCTATCTTTTATTTGCGAAAAGGACCCTAAAAGTCTATTATAAGGTTAAAAGTATAGATTTCGGAGACGAGTAGTGATATGTACTCGTATATCGTATATAATATCCTCACCAACTTTGGCTGTATAAAATCTGTTTCAAATTATATGATGATTTGTTGCCTATACCTATCGTATTGTATATGTGTGATCTTTGTATTAAATTTTAATAGGTACATGAAAATAAAATTTAAAGCTACATTAAGATTTCATTAAAACACGTGTATTTAGTCGAGTGATTTCAGTTACGGTTACACGGAGTATGTTTTTTCAGCTGTGGTAAAATAAGAATATAAAATACAAAACAAAAAATGCTTGTGCTGTTGTCTGCGTTTCACATTACAAGATGGAGGTTAATATATTTTTCGCAGAGTCGGCAGACGGGAGACGAATACTTCTGGCGTCATAAGCGTAACGTAGTTACGTATTTACCGTCGGACGGGTCGTATGCATTCTGGTGGCATTTTAACAGAATTACAGTGAAAAGTAGGCTACAAAGTACAAATTACATGTATACCTTAGTTTATCCTTATCTCAAAGAATAGCTACGCTTTGGGTACTCTTAGTTTATCTATGTGGTGCCCAGAGGTGGCACGCACGTTATATTATATCAGCCAGCAGCAAATAAAGCCTTATTTATTTATTATTATATAGCCATTCTAAATAATTGGGCTATCTAAACCAAAAACATTTTTTAAATCGGTGGTTTCCGAGATTTTCACGTTCAACCAAATAAACTCTTCAGCTATATAGTATTCGTCTGTATTATAAGAATATCATTTTTGAGTGTGTTTTATTCTAAAATTAAACAAAATTTAGAATACGTTTTAATTTATACATTTCGTGGGCACTTTACTTCGTTCTCTGAATAATGGGCGAGCTTTACCCTACCAATGGATTGAATATGTTAACTCGTGCAAAGGGGATTGATGTATGAAAGCTTTTGGATAGATACCTACTTACCTTCGCGTTGAAAATATGAATTGATTACGTGAAAATGTACCCCCATTTTATGTTTTTACGGCCGTTGATCAGAGGTCCTGTCTGCGATGCTTTTAGACGCGGGTCCGTTTCCCGTTGGGCGAGTTTGTAATATATTTTGTTGCCTGCAACGTAAACATTACAAGTTTACTACAATCGTTCCAGCCGTTTACGATTCTATAAAGGACATACAGACAAACATTCATTTTTGTATGTATATATAACATTAGAATTATATTTTTTTGTTTTGGATTTCTATACTAGTATTTAGTTAAGTACTATATAATATTTGTGGCAAATTTGTGGTCATTACCATGACGAAGAAGATACGTATTATTTTATTTGTAATATATTGTATGTACTTACAAGGACCCTTTTGGGAAGGTGCGTCGATATAAAGTTGAATTCGTAAACATTCTCTTACAGGCACAATTTCGTTGTAAGTGTCCATTTAAAATTTGGCAATTTGTCGCACGGGGAAGGGATTCAACTGATGGGTTTGCTAAAGCTATTAGACCTTTAACGGCCCTCGTCCGGAATACCATAACGTCCAATGAGAGTCAAAAGGTTCTTTTAAGGGTGCTTTAATCAGAAAATTACCACTTTGTGCCATATACAAAGTGAGCTCTTGAAAAGGTCATCGGGGTTCAATGATATGAGCGAATATTAGTTTAACGATTGTTTTAATTAGGCACCTTTATTATTTAAAACTGAAAGAAATTTACAGTCGCTACGATTTGGACATGCTTGAGTGAAAAAGGGTGGTTATTCTTTAAAAAAAAAATTATTGTGTTATTGAGAAATATTTTATAGTTTTTTTTTATATTTTAGTAATAAAATTATTATCTGTATATATATTATTTTAATAAGTATATAGTAACGTAATAGCAAACTGAGAAAAAAAATGGTATTCCTGCATCGTCGAATCATTAGGCCCTGTAATTCGTTACATACGTTGCATATTTATTCCGTTACAAAAAAAAATACAAATATTGACATGGCAAAAAGTCCTTTAATATACTTCTAAATACTTCGTTAATGGTGATCACCGAGTGAAGCATATATTTTTTAATAATTAGATACTATTTTCATTTTTATCTTATTTTACCATCATTAAAACTATCTCCTACATTTTCAACTACGGAAATTAAATTATTTTATGATGCATATTAGTGGTCAGTGCCCAAGGTAGTCCAACTGTTATAATGAAAACGCATTTCAGTTGAGTGTAGTTCCTAACTTTCGCAGCTTAGTTAAGAGTGACTCTTCACTGTATTGCGCCGCTAACAAACGTTGTGGTTACACTTAAAGTCGTTTCATCGTGGAAAACATTTATTGCGTGAAGCCATTACGGAGTGGAGCATTAGTGTATTTTAAATACAGTACTCATCGCATTATTTTCAACGATTGCAGTCACGTGACTTTGCATATATTATGTGCAAGTAATGAGGCACCTTTCAACTAATCGTGGTTGTGAAGTCCCTTTGGTAAAACTTTTTGTCTTTTGTTACGGTTCCTACATGGTATTTGTAAAAATTGCTGTATATTTAAAATACATAATAAGATATAGTACGCTCTTTTCTCTCTGCATACCCCGTTAGGGACTCAGCGTGATAATATTATGTATGTACCTACTTCGGGATTATGCAGCATAGGCAATGATTTTTACGTTCAGCTTATTAGTTTTTGATCCATACCATTTTATTTTGTGTTGTCTCTCGTAGATTGAGCTCCGAGAACTTTTGCTACTTAACCGGTCAATCATGAGACCAAGGCCTCCAGCCAGACACTTTAGTGCTAAGCAACACAGCTAAGGGCACCCCCTGTGGGGTACGGCTTAGGGCGTTGCTCGATCGCGAGCAAGGGCCCTAGGCTGGACTGGTAATTTTATGTAAATATTATTTGAGGGCTTAAATATTATTTGGGATCCATTACAAGCAATTTAACAAACTTAGTTATCAATTATTTCCTCTTTATAATTTTACTGTAGATAGAAAGAGATAATTTAATAGGTTGCGGCCTTAGTGGATTGGCGAATGAACTACAATTAATAAGTAGATGAAATTGATAAACTATCGATAATTATATTTACCTAATAACTCCTCACCCGAAGGGGTAGGCAGAGGTGTATAGGTAGTACCCACACACCCACTTTCCGCCAGAGATACATTTTGGTTACCAACGTGACAAATGGCGAGTCTATCGCCGATACGCAAACACGACTATACATACGCCTTTGAATTTCTTCTCAGACTAATTACCTTATAACTATGTAAAATAATAATAATAACTATGTATTTAAAGAGAGTTGTGTAAGTAGCCGGGATTTTTAAAACTACTTAAAAAGCCCGGCTACTTAACCGAAAAATAAAGATCGCACGTTCAAACCCGGATGGTCTGAACCCTTGAATTGTTTCTCACCTTACCCTCTAAGCAAAATAATTTTCTAGTAGCGTTCACATTATCCGTTGTATGGCAATTAGCCTATCTGCGTATAACTTATTCTTCAACTTATTAGCAGCTTATTAATGATATTTACCATATAAATGATAGATATCGTAAAGCTGAAACCCATCATCTGCCACATTGATACCTTAATATATCTCCAGTAAAAAAACGGTGCTAATTCCGCTTCAGAGACTGTTGTGGGAGGCGTGAAGGGGGACGCCTTATAGTGTATAAAAAAATCCTACCCCTACTTAAAAAGAGGACACATATTTAAATAGCAAACCGGGGATTTGAGTTTTGTCGTTTTTTTTCCTGCCAGGGTTTTGCTTGGAAACGGTGGTAGCTGTAAATTGTGAGGTGAAGTTCAATTTACGTCAACTTAAGTCGTCAAACTATTTTTGATTTTTCATGTATAATACACCTACTCACCCTAAGTAGGTATATTATGAAGAACAGAACATGATCAGACCACATACCCGTACAAGGTATACACATAAAGTACTAGGGATTCATACTGTGAAGTCGGTTGTATTATTTATCAATTAGTGCTAGCCCTGTTAATGGATTAAGTTTCCTTTATGGCTTGATAAACTATTTACCACGCGTTCAATTTAGATAATGTAGGCTTTGATCTACGGAATTACCTCTGATTCTGATTTAGCCTTGGGTTACCGAATTGATACCTACCGTCTTTCGTTCGAAGGTTACCTAGAAAAATGTGCGTGTTTTAAGCCCTTAAAGCACAGTTCAATATTCAATACGTCTTGCGTTTATGAGTCGCCTAAATGAAGAACTGACCGCTCGTGTGCTCCGAATAGAAATGGTAATAGTTATACGACCCCAGCGCAGTTTACTTTCGAACTAAATGGCTGGGAAACCGTCCACAAAGTTGCTTTTATGTTACAGAACTGTTCCACTATATTAAGCAATGTATCATGACCCAAGCATCCGCCGTTTTTGTTTTTCCTCAGTTATTGCATGGGGGATGTGACAATTTTCTTGTTGAACAATAAAATTGATAAAAGGCTATTTAAATGAAAATTTGTGTAAACTAGGTAGGTCGAACCTTCCCAGATTAAAGAAAAAGAAGATTAAAGAAGAAGAAAGCACGCGTTACAAAATGTAATTTCCAATGGAGTACAATCAATACATTTGAGGTCTTTTAAAAAGTTTACATCGTTTAAAGTCCTGGTTCAAACATAAAAACATTACCCATGGCTGAAAGGGTCCCAATGGGGTAGGCCCAGGTCTGAAATCAGTCAATACTCACTTTCTACCGAGACTGTATTAGGTGATAAACGAAGCCAATCGAATCATCATCCTCCCTCAACTCACGCCTTAAGTCAATTTCAATTATGTACGTGATTCAATATATACATATCATCACTCTGAGACCCTCTTAGGGCAGGCAAAGGTTAAAGATCTTGTTCTCTTTAGACCTTGCACTCAACAACATTCATCGGTCTTTTCGTTGATCGAGATCGAGGGGTCAGGGAGTCTCCAGCAACACAATGACACCTCATTCCTTTAATTCAGTAAGATGGTACACGTGGATACGTTTGGCTAGATCTAAACTTTTATCTTTCAGATATAATATAGATCATTCGCTAATGCGATAGATAACACCGATTTTCTTTATCATTACTTGCGTGAAAATAGTTTTGTGATAAATCATTCCTATAAGTTTGAATAAAAAATGCTTTAACCGAAAAAAAAAAACGCTTGAGCCTAAGTAGATAAGTTAGGGGAACTGTCAGTTTCCCGCGTTGTCAAGCGAGAGCCTCGAGGGAGATAAATTATCGCCCTTTGACTGATGGCCTGCACGGTAAAATTCTAGTTTAAGAGGCACTTAACTGGTTTTGATTACTTTGGATAGGCAGGATTGCTGCTACGAAAAGTGCACCGCAAACAGTCTCCTCCATTGCTCGAGTCCCTTTCGAAGTAAGCTATTGAAATATAAAATGCCTATAACTTAAATAAATGTTACGGTTCCAGACTCAAATTAGGTAACGCCTTACTACCAAACTTCATATTGTAAGGTAGAAGTCATTGAAGTCGAAGCTTATAAATTTATGCCGTGAAAGCGTACCACACATAGGCAACTTATGAGAAAAGGATAATAAAAAACGAAAGATTTATAAATAAACATGGTACAAGCCACCGGGCTGGAATCCGCAAACTTGAATTTGTAGGTGAGTATGGAAACCACTCTGCCAGCACAACTTTATCTTTCGGAATCAAGTTAGAGGGCAACGATAACCAATCAATAATGTGTCTCTAATCTCTATATATATGTAAGTAAACGTTCGCATAACTCGTTTATCGGATGTTCTCATACGAAGTTTGGTTCAGGCATAAATTGTAAAATCGCATCCGCCATAGAGCCCGGAAATTTTACGGCTCTTTGAAGAGGATTCTCGTCTCATACGAAGAGAGCGTGTGCGCGTGTGTGTGTGTTGGTATCACAGTTTGGATAAATAATTGAGATATTAAAATTAAACGAGTTTTATGTGCTTTTGAATTAGGAATACTGTTTGTTTAGGCGGATTTAAAGTTACTAACAAAAGTGTCTTAGGCGCAATATAATTTTTATTATATATATCTTCACGCCGTCCTATAGGGATGTAACGCGCTAGTGATACGTCGATATCGTGAGCTTAAATAGGCTACGGTAACCCCTTCCCACCAGGTGGGCCGTATGCTTGTTTGCCACTCTTGTAAAACATTTACCAAAAAGTTATTAAAAACCCAACCTTTAAATACGGTCCCTCATAGGGTAGGAGTAGAGAGAGAGTGGAGAGTAGAGCACAAATTCTCTTTACACTTTCATAACTCTTTAGATTCATTCACAATCGTCGATATCTTTATACATGCTAGCCGGTGTCGAGTACTTGTCCTTGTGCTCAATTACACTATCAGATACACTACACAATACTCTGTCAGAAAAAAAAGTAGGACGAAAATTCGCTTAGTGTGAGACTCTCGATGTTTCCCCGCAGGCATGTTATCTCTTTCCTTTTGATTCCAGTTCCGCTAACAGGTGTCATATTTCAATGTAACTTTTCCGGTGTCATAATACGATCAGCTAAATGATTTGGAAACTTGCGATTGGTAACCATTATTTATTGTTACAGAAAAAGTTTTTCCGGTTCGGTGATTAGGTTCGATTGGGAAAAAATACATTTCTTGTTGATGTCTCGCTAGGTTATATTCCTCTTAATCTGTTGGTTCAATAGTTAATCCAGAGTGAAATAGTTTGTATCGAATGCTTCGAGACTGTATTCCAAAACGATTAACACCACATTAATTATGGTGGCCGAGGGGTTCGAGCAGTTGCCTGCGACGCAAAGGTCGCAAGTTCGAATCCCGACTGTACCAATGAGTTTTTCTGAACTTAAGTACAGTGATTAGTCACACCACGAGTTTTACGGTGAAGGAAAACATCGAGAGGAAACCTACATACGTCTGAGAAGAAATTCAAAGGCGTATGTAGTCGTGCCTGAGTAACGGCGATGGACTCGCCATCTATCACGTTGGCACCTAATATACCTCTGGCGGAAAGTGGGTGTGTGGGTATTACCTATACACCTCTGCCTACCCCTTCGGAGACCCTTGTGGGAAGGTGTGAGGATATATATATATAATTAATTAATTTGCTCCTTAAAATATTAATCATTCACATAATGCAATTAGATACGTATGTAAGCTACTACTGTTTATATAAGGTTAACTACAACCTGGTTTAAATATGCGGCTCGACAGCCCAAATATCAAAGATTATTTATTAATCGTCTATTACATTGTGTCCTTACGGGTCAGGTATGCGCACAATATAATAACTTGCCCATAAACCTACTTAACGTACGTAAAAACGTACATTGACGTAACGAATGTTTTGCATCTAAATATTCCATTAGCTCTCTATATTTGACAGATTTGGTTTGACGGAGTAATGAAATGTATTTATTTAGAGTTTTGTCTTAATTATCTTCATATTTGACATTCAGTAAGATTATACGCAATATAGATATATAAAAGTATAGACCAGCCGTGGTGGCCGAGTGGTTCGAGCAGTTGCCTGCGACTCAAAGGTCGCAAGTTCGAATCCCGACCAATGTATTTGTACCAATGAATTTTTCTGAACTTAAGTACAGTGATTAGTCACACCACGAGCTTTACGGTGAAGGAAAACACCGAGAAGAAACCTGAATACTTCTAAGAAGAAATTCAAAGGCGTATGTATAGTCGTGCTTGAGTAACGGCGATGGACTCGCCATCTGTCACGTTGGTACCTAATATACCTCTGGCGGTGAGTGGGTGTGTGGGTATTACCTATACACCTCTGCCTAAACCTTCGGGGACCCTTGTGGGAAGGCGTGAGGATATTATTATTATTATTATCATAAAGTATAGACAAACAATAATATTAACTCCTGAGTTTGACCACATACTTTTTTTTTTATACCACATGGTTGGCAAACAAGCATGCGGTTCGCCTGATGGTAAACGGTTACCGCCGCCTATGGACGCTTGCAACACCAGGGGTATTACTCGCGCGTTGCCGACCCTGCAGGAATATTTCTTCATCGAAAACTTCAACCATAGTCAATAAATATTTTTGACATTCAGTAAGACTGTCACTTTGAGTGCGTCACTAGCACATGGCAGTCATGTAATATGTTTTTATTAATGTAGTATATTATTAAGCATAATTTAGAGAAATATAATTTTGAGATTATTTTATCCATGCTTATTACATCACTGTCTAATGCGATTATCCACACAAAGAGTGACACTTTCCTTTATAATATTGCGTTATCATTTGCAAACTCAACAAAATACAACAGTGAAATATACCCCTCTAGTTGCTAAGTCTATTAATCATGTACGCTAAACCAGTTTACAGCGAATATTATACTGATATTACACAGAGAGTAGTGACTCGTACAGTTTAATGACTCGTAAAGGGCGATAGTTGAAGTTAGTACAAGCTTGTTTTGCTATGTGTAGGATATACTAGTGATGTTAGTACCTAAAAAATACGCTAAAACGCAAGTTGGTACTTGTTTCTATTCCCTGGTTTAGCTTAACAGCTTTTTTGTTTAGAATTGATATAAGTAGCGATAGTTGTCTGTCAAACGTTAAACTTGGTTGATAATGATACGTTTGCGGTCGATATTTTATCTGTAAGTAGTTACCTGTTAATTGTTGTTATGGTAAATAAAAATTCACTCGTTAATAGCTACGAGCTTAATATAACGTAATTTATCTTTTAGTACTTTAAAACATGGTTCATGGAAATATGACTAGGATGGAAAACTGATCTCATTTTTACTGCGTAGATTTTTAAGTTGTTATTAGTTCAGCGTTAGTTTATAGGTCTTCTCAACACAGTATGTTCAATTTGCGAAGTTGTGGGTGAAGTTATCACTCGCTTCGCTCGGGCGTTCTGGCTGCCGCCCAGCAAGTAAAAGACAAAGCGATATATCGTCCAGGAACTTGATACATTATTTAATGTTGGCAACACAACATGTAGTATGAGGCTGCGGATATCACAGACTATTAATTTTTGCTTGTATTTTGTGTTTGCAAATGTTAGCCTTGATAAGTGAATATCTATAATATAAATATTAATTATATTCTAGCATTGGCTTCTTATATTTGAGTTATGGTGGATGACAAAGGTTTAGGACAAACATTAGTCTGCAATTGCAAGATTCCAGATTCAAACCCATCGGGCTTTACGAACTAATTTTATAACGTATATGTTATAACACCTGTATACCGGAGAGAGAATGACGTACGACATACATACTACTTATGAGGTAGTAAAAGTTATACTATATTACCTAAATTATATATATATAATATATTTGCGGCGAAAAGAAGAATTTAGCTACACATCTGTCTTCACCTTAGAGGAAGACGTGGTGAAATTTATTTCGTTGATAATACGTCTTGTTTCCACATCATATTGTCATATTTCATTTTCATATCGATTTTTGCCCTCTACCAAGGATTTTATAGTGAAAATTTCTCTGAAAATGTGTGAATAATATTAATCTTAATTATAAATCATAGTCGTATACATATTCTAAGTATTACGCCGATCATTTATTCAATCCTCAAAGGCTGAATATCAGCCAGCTGCAGCGTTTAACGAAGACCAAGTAAGTTGAGCAGTTTAATTAAAGTTTTATTAATTCACTAGCGACCGCCCGCGGATTCTCATGTTGTGGTTGCAAAAGCAGCTCAAAGGAAACTAATCTGGTATGGAATTCTGATGGAAGCTAATTAGTTGCCAGTGCATATGTACCTATTATTTAAAATAATAACGATTAAAGGCTATTGCTAATATGTTGTTATACATTAACGAAATTAGCAATTAGCTTTGAAATTGATAAGGTTGAAATTTACTTTTACTTGAAATCTTTAAAAGTACCGTCGTAGCCAAGAGTAGAATATTTATATTATTCTAAGTAGGCATCTGCGATCAAAGTTGTAGGTTTCACTAGTGATCAGTACTAATGAGTTCTCTGAACTTTAGTACTCACACCACGAGCTTTACGTAGAAGGAAATTATTATGATAAAACCCGCGTCAGAACTGGAATATGTGTCTAAAGTTCGACAGCTGACTCGCCAACTCGAAATATACTAGCTTTTATTCCTTCGGGGATCCTTGTGGGCCAAGTGTGCTCATATACAAGATTTGTAGGTACTGGGAAAAAATCCGATATAGGAATTGCCGTGTTAAATTGACCAGTAGGTAAATTCGTTTAAGCAATTCCTTTTTGTGCTGTGAGGTACTTGGTTAGCTAATTGTCATTCACCTCACGTAATATTTCCGTTATTCTATCAAAAGTGGACGAAGGCTGACACGGGTGCGTCCTGGCGCGATACATAATTATATTCCTCCGACTCCTTTACGACATGCTTAACAAAGCGTGTGGATTTATATGCACTTGCATGAGCTATGCCTCAGTTTCGCTATTATTCAAGCCAAGCTATAAATATGAATGTTGGGAGATTTGGCTTTTAAAATTCCTTAAAACGCAGCTTGAGTTGAATGCATTTTAACACATTTATGCTTTGTGTCGAATATTGGTTTTAACTGCTTACCATCAGGCGGACCGCAGGCTTGTTTGCCACGCTTGTGGAGTAAAAAAAAAAACAGATTTGTTAAATGTTGCCATTGGACTTTAAGGTCAGAATTTAAAAAAATCTATAGAACGTACCTTTCTTTGCGTCGACATCAGCATGCTTCACGGGGTAGAGTGAGAGAAGAGCGCCTATAGACTACTAGACTCTCATTTGCTTTATCTGCATTCATCAGTCTCTTGCATATATGTATTTATAATGTTCGCCGACTTCTCTTGACGTGTACAATCGATTTGATCTAGATTCTTCACCCATCTAATTAATACTTTCTTGTTTAATAAATGGGACAAACCTTACAAGTATTTATCTTGCACATCTGTAAAATACAATAAAAGCCTTTTTTTGCAATTATGGAATTTCACTTATCGCTCATTTGTATAGACCTTCTGTTCATATTCTGTCTAATTTGCACAAGCCAGTTAAAATAATATATCCAGTACATGCATGTATTGATGAGCAACTAATGTTATTTTTTGGCTTTCTCTGATTTACATAACCGGAAAAGGAAAACATCGAGAGGAAACCTGCATACGTCTGAGTAGAAATTCAAAAGGCGTATGTAATAGTTGTGCTTGAGTTACGGCGATGGACTCGCCATCTGTCACGTAGGCACCTATACACCTCTGCCTACCCCTTCAGGGACCCTTGTTGGAAGGCGTGAGGATATATTATTATATTATCATTTCTGTGTCTTAATTAATCCCAATTCTCATTTATAACATTTTGAGACGGCATTAATTAAAGATAATGAATGAATGAAATATCTTACAGAAGCGCCAAATAGACCGATTAAATTTAGCAATAAAAATGTCTCTCTACTCTACTACTCACCTCTAAGCATCTCGTATTTACTGTCATTTTAATAAAGTAGCGGGACACAACTAGTGCCAGATGGCGAGTGAGTACCTACCTACATGGCACTTTCTTAAGCACGATTATACGACCATACATACATACATACATTTCAACACGCCAAGTCCCTAACGGGGTAGGCAGAGAGTATAGAGCGCCAGTTCTCTCTAGACTTACATACTTTCTTCGCTTCGACCACATTCATCAGTCTCTTCATACATGCTCGTCGGTATCGAGTACTCTTAACGTTTCCGTACGACCACATACGTATTTAAATTTCTCCTCAATCGCGTGCAGGTTTTCCCTCGATGTTTTCCTTCACCATAAATGCCGTGGTGTGACTAATCATTGTACTTCTCTAATCAAGTTGATAAAAAAATCATTGGAACAGTCTGGATTCGAACTAGCAATGTTTGACTTGCAGGTGACTACTCGAACCACTCGGCCACCACGGCTCCTTCTTAATATTTTACTTTGCTTGGGATATGACTTTATGTAATGAGGAGACTAAGCGCGATGATATTATGTAGAAACCTTTCATATCTTTCTAAATATTTACTTTATATTATATCTTAGTAATGAATCTACTTAGATAATATAATAAATCAAACCATATCGCTCCTAAAATTACCCTTCAATTGTCGCCATCAAGAGCCGATCGATCCCTCGACGGCCGGATAATTCTGTTAGTCTGCATATTAACGAAATTGCATATTGACTTATACCCTGTCTGCTCTAACTTGGGTAGCTAAGCTTGTAAAATAAATATAAATAAATATCCTCACGCCTTCCCACAAGGGTCCCCGAAGGGGTAGGCAGAGGTGTATAGGTAATACCCACATGCCCATGTATAGTCGGCAAAAAGAGAAGACGAGTGAGGGAGTGGCTATATATTTACTAACGGCAGCCGTTCTTTTGTTATGTTTTAAGCGGAATTGCCTCATGAAATTAGTTTCTCAAGTGTCATAAAGATTTTGATTATTGTTCCCAAGTCGAGCATTAAATATTAAGTTAAGTTATTAAGCTTAACAGGAATTAAGTCCTTGGCATTAAATAAGCAATTGAGTATGAATCAGCAATGAATACCAGAATTATTATTAGTTATTGTTAGTCTAGGCACTTTTTCCACTTCTTGTAGGGTGACCACAAATTGTAGTTTAAAAATACTCAACCTTTTGAAAGTCATTTGAAACGGTAGTTTGACCGACTGCCCAGAACCTGCTGTTTGACTGGGTCATATAGAAACCATTTACCCAACCCAATGCAAGTGACTGGTGGCGGTATGTAACCTGTTTGTATATGTTTCCTTCATATGAATGATAATGATAATAGCACCTAAAGAAAGGCTTCGCAGCTTTACAAGGAAAAAAATACATTATTTTGAGAATAAATTCACGTGAAGGTACTCTTCAATATAAAATAATAGCTAATATACAAAAACGTATTGCGTAAAAAAAATTACTGTTTCCAAGAACACACATATTATATGTAAGTCTAAATAAAAGCTATATATATGATTTTCAGTATTAATATTTATGTATATTTCATGATGTAAAAATGGTAGTTCAATGAATTAAGAAATAATCTTGGGATAATTATATACCAATTGACCTAGTCGCTAAATAATCTAATAATGATATTAATACAGCGACGTCATTAGCTTGGTATTTCCGTCATCGTCAGAATTTTAAATTTCTACGTACATAAGTATTACTGAAACTTGATCCTTTATGCCCAAGAGATTGATGATCTGTGAGATCGCTTGATAAAGTTACTTTGATTTTATATGTATCGCTTTAGAGCATAATACTGCTGGTTATCTGAACTCTAACATTTGAAGCATTTTACTTACTCCAAAAAAATATTATACTTTTATTTACGAAAAAAACCTTTTGATATGTGAAATCATTTAAATGTGAATTTCGTTTGCCTAAACCTATTCCATTACACACGAAAAGTTGCATATGACTTTACATAGAAGAGCTAAAAGTTAACAGAAAAACCGTGTACCGGCAAAAACTCGTTAAATCAATACCAACAATGTTTACACGTAGTCATAGCGAAACAGCGGGATTGGATATCGGCCAATAGCGCGCGATATCTACAACAAAGCCGTGACAACAGTGTGCACCTGTGCCTCTTATGTTCGGTCAATATACCAAACATTCCACGAACACAAATGTGCGTTGACAATGAATCTAGACGCGAAAAAGCTAGCCAACAATCTTTATGGAAGAGTTACCGCGCCGGCGGTCGAAAGATGCCGTGTAAACTTTTGCACGGACTTGGAAAAGTCCGTTTTGATGAGTAACTTCGAACGGCGCGGCTGGAATCAAGTTGGTCCTGACGATGAATGGAACTTCTATTGGGCGTCTACGCAAACTTGCAGGAATTTATTCAGCGTGGAAAGCGGATATCGGATGAACGACAATCAAATAATCAATCATTTTCCGAACCATTACGAGCTGTCCAGAAAAGATTTGCTCGTGAAAAATATAAAAAGGTATCGAAAAGAATTGGAGAGGGAAGGCAACCCTTTGTCGGAAAAGGCTGAAGTTGTATTGAGCGGGGGTCAGGTAGTGACGCGTTACGTTCATCTAGACTTCGTACCCGTGACCTTTGTACTACCGGCCGATTACAACATGTTTGTGGAGGAGTATCGAAAGTCACCGCAAAGCACTTGGATCATGAAACCATGTGGAAAATCGCAGGGCACAGGAATATTCCTTATAAACAAACTATCAAAACTGAAGAAATGGTCAAGAGAAGCGAAAACACCATTCCACCCGCAACTGACCAAAGAAAGCTATGTTATATCGAGATATATAGATAATCCTCTGCTAATAGGGGGCAAAAAGTTTGACCTGAGACTTTACGTGTTGGTGACTTCTTTCCGACCTCTGAAGGCTTATTTATTCCAACTCGGTTTTTGTAGGTTTTGTACTGTGAAATACGATACAAGTGTCACGGAATTGGATAACATGTACGTGCACCTCACTAACGTTAGTGTACAGAAACACGGAGGGGATTATAACAATATACACGGAGGGAAAATGAGTGTTCAAAATTTGAAGCTATTTTTAGAGGGTACTAGAGGCAGAGCTGTCACTGAGAAATTGTTTGCGGCGATGCAATGGTTGATTGTCCATTCGCTGAAAGCTGTTTCGTCAGTAATGGCGAACGATCGACATTGTTTCGAGTGCTACGGATACGACATAATAATAGATAATCAGCTGAAGCCGTGGTTGGTTGAAGTGAATGCATCGCCGTCGTTAACGTCTACGACAGTGAACGATCGCATCCTCAAGTATAAGCTGATTGATAATATATTATCGGTTGTAATGCCGCCAGATGGCGTGCCAGATGTGCGGTGGAATAAGCTACCAAGTGCTGATGCTCTTGGGAGCTTTGACTTGCTTATTGATGAAGAGCTTTTGGAAAAAGATGAGGCAGGACATTCTGGCGGTCGAGCCAAAAATAGTAAATATAAATGAAGAAATATTTAAATGTAATCACTCTTGAGGTACACATATTATGTAGGTATATCCTAATTAATGATACTAAGGAAAATTTGAACAGGTTCGCAAAAAAAATCACACGCACTTAAACCATTAAATTGAATTTGTGGAAGCTGTTGAACCATAAAAGACACTAAATCCTTTTTTTTATGTTTCATAGAAATATTATACAATTTCTAGATACTTATTACCTTGGCCCGATTCCACACAGATTGGCGTTGTCTCAATCTAGCAAAATGTGTATTATAGTTAGTAGAAAAGGTATGTGTAGGTAAGCAACGCGAAACTGGCCGCCGGTTAATATTGCATCACTTTTATCTACCGCTTAAACATGCTGTCGTGGGCAAAAACTTTAAAATGTCTGCCTTCGTGTTGCTTCAAATTGTTAGTCTTCGTCTACGGTGCCTAAACGTTGGAAGTGAATAAAATATTACAGAAAAAATTGCACATCCTGTTGAAAGCTATTTATTAAAACTTAAACAACTTATTGCATAAAATGTATAGTAGTTTAATTACCTTGTGTTTTATTAATGGCAAAAAACCCTTAAAACGTATTTTTATTAACGTATTTATGATTTTCTTTCTTTCATTGTGCCCCATTACATATTCGGGTAACTCTCCCATTTTCTTAGACATCCTATATATACAATAAAAATATTTACAAAGTTCGTAACAACAAATTTTCCGTGTTGTTCCATGATTACTGAGGACAGTAATCATTTTATTCAATTTCATATCAAGAAGGTGCGCCTTTATTCACCAATATTTGAGATGTATATTTGGGTACCATTAAGAGCTGTGAACAAAACAGAAATGAATAGAATTACGTGAAAACGTCCATTGGATAAGAGGACCTGTTTCAGTGGAAACATTTTTTTTTTGGAACGCTTTGAAGTATAATTTCAAAGCAATGAAGTAAGACGAAAATTTTATTTTGTATTAATATTCTATTCCAATCCTTAGACAAGCCGTCATCCGATGTCATCTATACGAATATTATAAAGAGGAAAGATTTGTATTTAAGTACGTAGTAAGTAAGTTTGTAAGTATGTTCGTAAGGAATTGTCTCAACCGTACTGGAACGAACGAAAAATTCTTTTGAAAAAATTTTATATTACATTATCAATGATTAATATAGGTAATTTTAATTGATAAAAAATAAATAATACAAAATTTAAAAAAAAATTACTACCCGTGCGAAGCCGAGACGGGCCGCTAGTACCTTATATTCAACTCAATAATGGTTTGTCAAATAGTAAAACTTTGCTGAAAACACACAAAACCAATAGTTGCCACGCAGGCAACTACTCGAACCACTCGGCAACCACATCTCTAACGATATTCTTACGTAAATAATTTTATAAGTTAAATTGTTTTTGGTTTTCATTACAGAACGGTTTCTGATGACTCTTCTTCTCAAACGTATGCAAGTTTTTTCGCTTGTAGTTACTGCTTTTTACTACGATTACTTTCCCGTAGTGGTTCGAGTTGTTGCCTGCAACACGAAGATTGCTAGTTCGAATGCGGACTGTACCAATTATTTTTTCTAAACTTAAGTACAGTGATTAGCCACACCACGAGCTTTATGTTAAACATCGAGAGGAAACCTGCATAACTTGGGAAGAAATTCAAAGGAGTATGTATAGTCGTGCTTGATTAACGGCGATGAACCCTATGTTGGCATCTAAAATGGCAGATAGATGGCAGAAAGATGGTGTGTGGGTTCTACCTATACGCCTTTTCTACTCCTTCGAGTCCACTGTGGGAAGGCGTTAGGATATAATATACTTTCCCGTAAAGCTCGTGGTATGATAAATCAGTGTTGTCAGAAACTTGCCATCTTAACTTAGCTTGTATGTACATAAATACTTAAGCTGCTATGCCATCACGGCTATTTGAGTAAATTATTACTCATATGAATATAATATTTGTCAAGACGAATTCATTATCAACGTGTCAAACAATTAATGACTTGTAACTAAGTCTTATTATTTTGAAGCTCTTTTAAGGGAAGTCTTAAGTCATCGTCGATACAATCAACTATTAAGAATTTGCTGGTTCACGATTGAATGTGGCATGCGATAAGAAGCAACAAATATAAATTATGTATATGTTTATGGCATGGTGCAACTACGACTTGAAAATAATCGGTCAAACCCTGATGTGCTGTTTGATATCACTCAACAGTGTAAAAGAGGACGGATTTATAAAAAACACATATATTTGTCTCTGAAACATTCTTGGTATGGTAAGACCACGGTATAAAGCAGAATCGGCAGTATGCGAGCAATTCCCCTGGTATTGCAAGCATCGATAGGCTGTGATAACCGCTTACCGCGGGCATGCTTGTTTACCATTTAAGTGGTACAAAAACCTTCCTATTAATACGAGTAGCAACGTACAAACTGCGCGTAAAGCATTAAAATCTTTGTAGATAGGCAATTCCGCGATCGATTGCCACTCCGATGCCCTCCTGAATATTTTAATGTCACGTTTTTCCCGAGGCTTAGGAGCTCTAACTTCGATTGAAAAATCCACGAAGTGCCGAGTCACCACCAAAGTTATTAATCACATTGCGGCAAACTCCACGCTAAGCTATACTACAATATCGAGGGCAGACACTGAATTTCACCTTTTGTGATGTGAATAGAATTTCAGCCGCCATTTCTGAACTCGTTATTGGTGTTGGGGGTCAATTAAGGTAAATCTGTTCAAGATTAGTTAACCCGTGAGAAGGCGCGCCTCTGTTTGTTACATGGAGAGGCGCACGCGAGCAAATTACTCACACTACTTTAAATGCTCATATTTCTACTTTTATAGTACTTATTGACTTATAATGCATTTATATGAATCAAACAAGGTTTAATAAGTAAGAAAATAAGTATTTTTAATAAAAATATTAAACATAAATGCAACTTCTAAAACAAATAACAAATCAACAAATTTTTATTTTCTAATTATGACAGTCTTCATATAAATCACAATAAAAAATCTTACATAACAAAAACTTATAAAAATTACTCTTCCATGAGATCTGGACAAGTGTGCCTCTCGAAACACATTAAACACATATATGTAATATGTTCGGTGCAGAGTAATTGCTTGCACAAAGTGCAAGCTTTTTTTGACCATCTATTCTTACGCGTAGGACATATAGAACAGAATTCGCTTGGCCTAGGCTCTGAAATAGGTCTAGGAGCCGACACAAATCGCTTCATTAGAAACTTGAGATCTGAAGATATGTTCGCCATGCAAATTCGGCGTGAAATATGTGGTTTTACCAGCTCAAGCGCCACTTCTTTTAGGAATGTACGTCTTTCAATCAAAGTTTTGGTGTTAGCTTTATATATTATTTGGCCATTGATTCCAGTTATGTTAAAAATGGAAGAAAATAAGCGCATTGACCATCGAGAAGTGATTCTGGCAACGGAATTTTTCTGTGAGTAAATTGCTCATAGCGCGCCTTCTCACGGGTTAATTAAACGGCACAATGGCTGCAAGGAAAACACATCTTGTGTCTATTAACGTATAAATGCGTAAGTTTGTGAGAATGTTTGTTACCCAATCATATTGGAATGGCTGAACGGAATTAGACAGATATGATATTTATTAGATTAACACAGCATATGTATTATCATTCATCATCACATGAAATAAAATATTACGTGGCTGAAACCACGGGGCGTTTAGAGTATTATTATATGGAAATACGATATCTACGTACTACGGTATGGTTTGCAGTCTATTTGTGGGTTTAGTAACATTGTGACAAATAGCGAGACTGTAGTTCAAATGCTATCTTTCATTTTCAATTGATTGGAACTTCTAAAAACGTCACTAGAAGATAAAATATTGATTTGACAGTAAACATAGTACGTAACTACTTCCCCTAAAACGTAGCTATGTGTGTATTCTGTAATTCCGGACTGAACGCCGACGCTCGACATCGGAATTGGCGGAAATTGCACTCAATTGGAGACATCGTCTCTTGCCTTCAAATTACGAATACACACCACAGATAGAGTTAGGTCGATTGGTATGGAACTTTTTGGATGTCTGAATTGTATTCATGAATCGCGATATAAGTAGAGCCGTGATGGCTGAGTGGTTAGACGAGTTTTCTGCAACGATCAGTTGCAGCATCTGCATTAATCAGCTTGTAATTGTAGAATCGTAAGGGTAATTAATGAAACCTGTATATGATTAAGATAAAAGTCATGATGGTATAAATATTAGGGCTTGATAAGCTGCGACTGACCCGCCAAATGCCATCACCCAAATATATCTCTGTCAAAAAGGGATTTTGATCCATCTCTGCCTACACCTCAGGGATCCTTGTTGAATGCTGTCATATCACTAAACCGGTCGTGTTCAGCCTATTACTTTGATTTTTCTGCCCCTAATCTTTTGTATACCACACGGTTGGCAAACGAGCATGCGGACCGCCTGATGGTAAGTCGTTACCGCCGCCTATGGACGCTTGCAACACCAGTGTATCGATCGCGCGCTGCCGACTCTGCAGGAATCGTTTCACACCCCTCTTAAAGAGCTCCATGCTGTACGGAGCTGTTGTGGAGCTGAGCGTTCGCGGAAGGAAACTCCTTTGGAACCCAATCATTGTTCCACGCGAAAACATTATAAAAAGTTTGGGTTACTAAATTTAGTTTATAATAATTTTTAATATTTTTGAGGATGTTAAGATCATAAATCCGAAGTTCAATGAAGCCTAAGAATAAATAAAAAGTGAGCAATAAAAATAACCGAATCATCCGATATCTGGAGCCAATACCAAGCTATAGTCGCCATGAAACGGTTGCAGTTGAGTCGTAAATTCAAGTCGCACGTGCCTTACCGCCAAAAGCAATTTCGCCTCTGAACTCAGAAAACTATGGATTAATCTACCTTGCCTTTTGTTCTAAAATATCGCGAGTTTGGTCTCCGCTCATGCATTTGTGTGCCACACAAAGGAAATGAGAAGCTTCTAATATTATAATACGTAGTACTAATCTTTCTTTCTTTAAGAAAGAAAGAAAGAAAGAAAGAAAGAAAGATTGACGAAACAGATATACAAAGCAAAAGTGTGTGCAAGAAGAGGCAGAGGAAGGCCACGTTCCAACTACCTGGATCAAATAGATCAGACTCCGAAGGACGGGAACGTTAAGAGTACTCGAAACCGACGAGCATGTATGAAGAGACTGATGAATGTGGACGAAGCGAAAGAGGTATGTAAGTCTAGAGAGAACTGGCGCTCTATACTCTCTGCCTACCCCGTTAGGGACTTGGCGTGATGATATGTATGTATGTATGTATGTAGTACTAATATTTACATAATTTACGAGTTAGATTTTAGAGTGTAGTCAGTCTCTCATAGATCTACAGATCTCTTTACCTTATTCCAAATTCATCAGTATCTTCATTCATGCCCACGGTCGAAACCGGCGGCTATGTAATTAGGTAAAGATTAATTTTGTATATTCCTTGTGGGAAATTAGAGGAATACATAAATGCATTGACGCTCTATCGCTTACGTTGTATCGCTCTATCTGCGCGGAACACACCGCTGTTTACACATATTTCTTCCAATTACTATACATTTAAATTAAATAACGTGTCTATATTCACGTTTCTATATGCGAAGAATCACGTAGGTGGGAGTACATACTCATCTAATTTATGTCAATATTTACATTGTATATTGGATAGTATTATGGTTTCCTAGAGGTCGACATGTAGAGGTTGTTTGTAGATCCGCTATTTGATACAAGTAATCACAGCTCACTCTATATTGTCTCATGTCAAATGGCAATCAATAGTTTCTTCCTTTTAGGACAAAGCATTAGCACGAGCAGTAGCTTTAAACATAGGCTCAACATCTGCGTGTAAATTTCAATCCTCAACTATTGCACAGTTAACTTACATGTTGAGCTGAAATGTACTTGAACTATAAATGTAGGTAAAGTCCTAATTTTGTTCGTTATATAACGTGTATACCTACTCGTTTTACTACCTCAGGTTATGGCAGGGAAGCTTTATTACAATCACCGCAGCGTCAAGCGTGGGTGTACATTAATCAGTGCAATAACACTCTATATAACATGGTATTGCTATTAATTTCCGAGTATCGGTCAACCTACTGATGTATTAAACCACACGGTGCTCGCACAGGGTGTTGTAGTAAAGTGAGCTCTATCGCAAAAGGACTCGAGAGTGGAAAATTAATAGTCGGTATTCCTTTTAACCTTATAACAAACACATATTAACGATTTTGTATGGCAAGCAAACAACTAAATAGACCCAAAAGATGGTAAGATGGCTGAAATGCAACTTAAGTAGTGGTTGTTAGTAGCGCTTGATTGCGAAGAGTGGAAAGAGAAAAGAGGACAGGTCTTTGCTCAACAAAGGAATTAAAGAGGATAATAAAAGAAACTTTAATATAATATATCCTCACGCCTTCACACAAGGGTCCCCGAAGGGGTAGGCAGAGGTGTATAGGTAACACCCACACACCCACTTTCCGCCAGAGGTATATTAGGTGTCAACGTGACAGATGGCGAGTCCATCGCCGTTACTCAAGCACGACTATACATACGCCTTTTGAATTCCTTCTCAGACGTATGCAGGTTTCCTCTCGATGTTTTCCTTCACCGTAAAGCTCGTGGTGTGACTAATCACTGTACTTAAGTTTAGAAAAACTCATTGGTACAGTCGGGATTCGAACTTGCGACCTTTGCGTCGCAGGCAACTGCTCGAACCACTCGGCCACCACAGCTCTTAAAGAAACTTTTTCTTAGTATTATTATCTTAATAGACTACCTTCACACCTTTCAAAAGAATTGAAATTTCGAACAGAAAATGAGCACGAAATTTACGCATAGTAAATATTTACGAAATGTCAAATTATAAATTTATCTCATCAGCGTATTTTCTTGTTCAAACGAAGAGCCATTTCTAACGTGGGCCGTTGTAGGCACTTTAATTGGAATTGCGTTGACACTGGCTGCCAATTCGTCAATTATATCTGCCGTTCCATTCAGGGACTTGATTAGCTATCAGCAAATAGAACGACGAACTGCTAACCTACTATCTAGCTAGATATTTGATATATATATATATATATATATATGGTCGCCTTTTCTCTTTCTCAGATTTGCTTAGTTGCCTAAGTGACATGTTGTGAGGCAGACTTCAAACACGACCTGATATACATAAATCTTTTAAATTCTTACTCTTATTCTTGAAACGACTAGCAACCACGACGATCTAAACGAATAGGTATTCGATTTAAATTAAAAACTGAAAAACTGTTTATCCTTCTCTTCTTGAATGTCTATTATCTCAGTGATAACTTTCAGCATTCTAATGCAAATTTAATAATCAGTGTTTTTATGTTGCTTCAGGTACCTGTTTCGACCATTTATTCGAGGAAGTTATAATCTTCAGTCCTTGACCCGACGAAATACGACGAAATAATAAATATATTTCCATCTTTTTTTGGAGGTGAAGTGGGGTCTAAATTGGGGTACTGTCTAATGGATCGTGGAAACAGTCGAGGCCCCTTCTGATTGCGAAGCAGCAAATGGAGTGTTGTTTGAATCGCTTGTCAGCACTTTTGTATGTGTTTAATAACTCCGTATAACGATATTCAATAAACTAATTTTCTTTTCTATTCCCTGTCTCTTTCCGTCAAGTTAATAATGGCAGTAGCATTAAATGCGAATCTACTAATACTAACATACAAGTTATTTATTGCCTAAAATTATCTGCAGGGATGGCTAGAATCGTAGTTTTACGGGTTGTTTACTATAAATAATACATATAATCTTGAAGCATTCATACAAAGGTTTCTGAAGAAGTAGATAACACCTATTGTTACAGCGCCCCCTGTCATCAAAGATTTTATGGGTAATCTACAAAGGAACTATAATTATATGCGTATCCGTTTGGGAAGCCATGCAGGTTTTTTTATGTCTTACTGTACTGTACTGTAGTTGTCCCGCCCAGCTTCGCTTGGGTTAAAAAAATAAAAGTCACAGACCCAGTGGCGCCACCTATCGGATCCAACTGTGAATCTAAACCATTCTCGAATCCACCTGAAGAATCACAGAAATTTCATTAAAATCGGTCCAGCCGTTTATGATTCTATAAATGACACACAGACAAACATTCATTTATATATATGTAGATATAACCTACCATTACAGAAACTTTGTACAAAATAGGAAACGCGTACAAAATTGACACGGAGAGCAGAAGGGACAACCCTATCCCTCGTCATACAACTGTCATCCTATTTTGATGGCGATCTTTTGATTGCGTTGTGGTGCCACGGCTGCCACTGTTGGGCGCGGATATAACTTTTATTTTGCTTACAATCTCGCGCTTTTCTGGCAACTATTTACTTCGAACATCCGGGTATCTGAATTATCTATAGCTTAATGTTGCGTGTTTGACTCTCGCATGTATTTTTTGTTTTATTTAGGAATTTTAGGAACACAAACAGTCAGTCTCACGAACAAACCAAAGGCTTATATTAATATTAGTTGTGTATAAACAAACACTGTCCACAGCTAACATTATTTCTGTTATTCCTAAATATGAAGGATCACAGATGTTTGTTAACCGGAAAATAAATAGTCATTGTCACGGTTTCAACACCCCAATACAAAAATGTATTCTTTTGTGAGCTCGTATTAGTCTTGCTGTACGACATCAAGTGTTAAATAGTAGTCTTTGTACGACATGTTGATTTTATTTTAATTAGTCAGTGTGCACGTTAGGCCCAGGCGCTGTTCCAAGTGAGTCTTGACAAACGATTACACGTACAACTGACACGTACATTGACAATTACTTTGGACAACTGATATCCTATAAAACGTCAATGAAGTGCTGTGCTGACATTTCTAATAAAATAAGTGAAGTCGTATACCCCTAAAATAATTATCTCTAACATAAATAGGTAGTCAACACAATAGTAAAAAAAATATAGGTATAAGTTAGAACCGCGCCACTGGTTCGGTTTTTCGGGTTATATTCTAACAATCAGTGGATGGTTAGAATATAACCCGAACCAGTACCAGAACCATCAACGCAAATAGCACCCAAAACACTTATTGGGTGCTATTTGCGTTGATGAAGGTCCCAAACATATTTTTTCTCATATTATATCTTCCATGTACAGACAGCGATACGTATTTTTTTTATTCCAGGTATTTTACATTAACAAAGTGTCATGTAAATTAAGTATGCGACATCTTTATACTAAAATATCTAATAACTGTCCTGAAACAAAAACGAATAATACACACGGCCTTTGTACGAAATAATTACGTAGGTTGTAATATTTTTCACATTAAAATAACATAAAAGGTGAAAATACGACATTAACGTATACAGTTTTTCCCTAAAGCTCTAAAATTATTTTGTGAATATTTCGCGTTTGTTTGAGATGCTGTAAAACCATACAATGAGCGTACAATAAGCGTAGTTTACAGAGAAATGACACAACAAACGAAGGAAAAGAAAATATTGAACAAGATTTCCTCGGGGGATTGAAGTCGCCTACACTAAAATTGGATGGTAAACTGAAGACACAATGGGTTTTATTCTTTTTACCTCAACGCTCGGCGAGAACGACCAGCCCCGTCGTGAAAAAACACTCAATGCGCGAACATCAATCACAAAATCCACGGTTTACGTGATTTACTTTCAAGAGCATCTACTTTATGTAATGTGTATGTAGTGGGTATTCTACGAATAGTATTACCGTTAAAGTGTGTGTGTGTGTGTGTGTGTGTATATATACTGTATGGTGTGTATAGACTGTTGGTGGCTCAACTATTCATACACCAACGGCTGAATGGATTACAGTTAATTTTGTAACAGAAGTAGCTTTATCCAGGTCATTAGTATAATATAAAAAATATTAATTTATTTTAAAAAAGCCGTGGTTGCCGAGTAGTTGCCTGCAACACAAAGATTGCAAGTTCGAATCCTGCCTGTAGCAATGAGTTTTTCGGAAATGATGTACAGAGATTAGTTACACCACGAGCTTTATATCCTTCATACGTTTGAGAAGAAGGCGTACATACGAGTATGTGTAGTCGTGCTTGAGTAATGGCGATGGACTCGCCATCTGTTACGTTGGCATCAAAGATAAATCTCTGGTGGAAAGTTGGATGTATGGGTATTACCTGTACACCTCTGCCTACCCCTAAGGGTCCCTTGTGGGAAGTATTATTGGTTCTTGTAATAACGGTGTTATAAGGCTATAGTTACAAACGACGAAACAGATCGTTATTAAATAGTTCAAATTGCATATAGTTTTGTCTTCCAATGGTATGTGTAATTGAGGTAGGTCATTGCTAGTAAAAAGGGTTAAAGGTCTGCTTTATTTCGGAGCCATAACGATTATTAAGGTTGACAATCCCCAATGAGCATATTTATTGTATGTCAACATTGGCACAGTTAATACCTTAGAAATGCAAGTTTTGTTTAAAATATATATATAGCATGAGGCTTGTCTACTTTTGACTAAATCTAGTTATAATTAATATGTAATCTAATATGTGATATTAATACCTGTAATCTAAATACGTGAATGAGTTTATATGTTTGCAATATATAAACTCTTTCATGTATTTGACATAAAACTTAGTCATGACTTGAAATTTTAGAAACTAAAATGTCCACGATTGACATACTCAGTGACGTTCAAATTAGTACAACATTTTTTTCGATATTTATTTATTATTATTTTTGTAACATGTCTTCTACGTGCATTTATTAAGATATGACACAAGAACTTAAAAAGATATCAACGACAAACTATAGAAAATCACCAACTATGGAGAAAAGAGTGACTTACTGTACAGACCTAGAAAAGTCTGTCATAATGAGTAACTTCGAACGACGTGGTTGGACTCAAGTGGGTCCAGATGACGAGTGGAACTTCTACTGGTCATTCACCCAAAATTGTCGAAACATCTTCAGTATTGAAAGTGGGTACAGAATGAATGACAACCAATTGATTAACCACTTTCCCAATCACTATGAGCTATCCAGAAAAGATTTACTAGTAAAGAACATAAAAAGGTACAGAAAAGAGCTTGAAAGAGAAGGGAATCCATTGGCAGAAAAAATGGAAGTGCCACTGCCAAACGGACAAGTCGCAACGCGCCATATTCACCTAGATTTTATCCCTGTCACCTATGTCTTACCAGCCGACTACAACATGTTTGTCGAAGAGTATAGAAAATCCCCGCAGAGTACTTGGATAATGAAACCTTGTGGAAAGTCACAAGGGGCGGGAATCTTCTTGATAAATAAACTTTCCAAACTAAAAAAGTGGTCGCGTGAAGCCAAGGCGCCATTTCACCCGCAGCTTAGCAATAAAGAAAGTTATGTTATATCGCGTTACATCGATAACCCCCTTTTGATTGGAGGCAAGAAATTCGATCTAAGGTTGTACGTATTGGTGACATCTTTCCGGCCATTGAAAGCTTATTTATTCCAGCATGGGTTCTGTAGATTTTGTACAGTCAAGTACGATACAAGTGTTACGGAATTGGACAATATGTACGTGCATTTAACCAATGTAAGCGTGCAGAGGCACGGGGGTGACTATAACAGTCTGCACGGTGGAAAAATGAGTATTCAAAACTTCCGCCTGTACTTGGAAGGAACTCGTGGGAGGTCTGTGACTGAAAAACTATTTGCTGAAATGCAATGGCTCATTGTACATTCTTTGAAAGCTGTTGCGCCAGTGATGGCAAACGATCGGCATTGTTTTGAATGCTATGGATACGATATAATTATCGACAATGCTCTGAAGCCTTGGCTTGTAGAGGTGAATGCATCTCCATCGTTGCAGTCCACTACTCATAACGATAGAATTCTAAAGTATAAACTTATTGACAATATTGTATCAGTGGTCGTTCCACCGGATGGTATACCAGACGCGAGATGGAATAAAATACCTGATGTCGAGGCCCTGGGTGACTTTGATCTACTTATAGATGAAGAGCTCATGGAAAGGGAAGACGCTAATTCTCGATACAACAAATTTCATCGTTTGAGGTCGTAACTTATTTTGAATATTGGTTCTATTTGATAAATAAATTGTTTGGTGAAAAATTGCATTCCATACTTTTTAATTTACAAAGAAAAATTGAATACTCATAATTTGACGTCTACAAGAAAAATGTATTATATTTATTCCGTCGATTTAAGTCCTTGAACATCAAATCCTCGTCGATAAGTATTTGAAAATCCTTTAATGCTTCCTTTGTGGGTGTTTTGCTCCAGCGTGCATCAGGGATGCCATCCGGCGGCAACACTACAGATAAGAGATTATCCAAAAGGTTGGTCTTGAGAATCCTGTCGTTAACTGTTGTCGCTGTCATTGAAGGAGACGCGTTTACTTCTATGAGCCAGGGTTTAAGATTGTCATCTATGATGATGTCGTAACCGTAACACTCAAAGCAATGGCGGTCGTTTGATATAATAGGTGCTACCGCTTTTAATGAATGCACTATCAGCCATTGTATCTCTTCAAACAATCTTTCGGTCACTTTTCGACCACGGGTCCCTTGTAAATAGAGCTTCAAATTATGTAAGCCTAGCTTGCCTCCGTGCTGGCTATTATATTCGTCACCGTGTTTTTGAACGCTCACATTCGTTAAATGTACATACATATTATCTAGTTCTGTAACACTCGTGTCATACTTTATTGTGCAAAATCTACAAAACCCGTTTCGAAACATATAAGCCTTTAAAGGGCGGAAGGAAGTAACAAGAACATAAATCCTCAAATCGAATTTCTTCCCTCCGATCAAAAGCGGATTATCTATGTAGCGAGATATGACATAAGTATCTTTACTGGTGAGATGATGTTGCAAATATTTCTTTGATTCGCGAGACCATTTCTTCAGTTTGGAAAGCTTGTTTATGAGGAAAATGCCGGCACCTTGGGATTTACCGCACGGTTTTAGAATCCACGTTGTTTGTGGTTGTTTCCGGTACTCTTCAACGAACAAGTTGTAGTCCGACGGCAATACAAAAGTTGTAGGAATGAGGTCTAAATATAAATAACGAGAACTAAGCCGCCCGCTTGGAAGAGTGACTTCGACTTTTTCAGCAAGGGGATTGCATTCGCGTTCTAAATCCCTTCGGTATCTTTTTATATTTCTGACAAGTAGGTCTTTTCTAACCAATTCGTAATGATTAGGGAAGTGGTTGATCAATTGATTGTCCTGGAATCGGCTGCCACGATCTATGTTGAATAAGGTTCGACAGTTCAATGTATTTGACCAGTATACATTCCAATCTTCGTCTGGAGAAACTTGGTGCCAACCTCGTCTCAAGAAACTATTTATAACTATTGACTTTTCAAAGTCAGTACAGAAATTTATGCGCCGCGAATTTGTTTGGGTCGTATAACCGCTTGAAGATGCCGATACTTTTTTACTATAAGCCGACATCGCTGAGCTTATGAACTGAGAAAAAAATACTTTGATTTTAAGTTGAAATAACTGACTGACAATCTGTTTGGCCAACTTGATTAAGACGTAATTTATTAAATGTCAAACTAATAAATATTGAAAAGATCAAGGTCATCGTAGAAATTTAGATATTTAAAGATTTGTACATTTAATATTGCAAGTAGAATAAATGTTTTGTTTTGATTCATAGCCTTGAACATCCAGCATCTAATAATTGCTTGTTATCAGTAAGACCGATATATTGTACTGTAGGTAAGCATTATTTAATCTATGGAAGTTGTAACCATTGATTGATCTATGGAGTCTTTGTATTCATTTTAGGACTAATGATTACTTCATATTCATATATTTTTATGATAATAAATTATATTGATATTTAATATGTTAACCGATATTAAATATCAATACGTTTAATTCGTATAACGACAATCTTGTGTCCGCGAATCGATATTAATCATCAATACATTTTGTTTGTATAATGACAACACGTGCCGTGGTGGCCGAGTGGTTCGAGCAGTTGCCTGCGACGCAAAGGTCGCAAGTTCGAATCCCGACTGTACCACTGAGTTTTTCTGAACTTAAGTACAGTGATTAGTCACACCACGAGCTTTACGGTGAAGGACAACATCGAGAAGAAACCTGCATACGTCTGAGAAGAAATTCAAAAACGTATGTATAGTCGTGCTTGAGTAACGGCGATGGACTCGCCATCTGTCACGTTGGCACCTAATATACCTCTGGCGGAAAGTGGGTGTGTGGGTATTACCTATACACCTCTGCCTACCCCTTCGGGGACCCTTGTGGGAAGGCGTGAGGATATATTATATTATTATAATGACAACACTAGATTGGCGGGAATGACGTGAGACGAGGCGGGAGAATTGCATTGTTCTATCATTAAACATTTTTGCGGGAAACAGTTGTTACTAAGTTGAAGACTAGTTGTGAAAAGCAGTAATAAATACGTCATTATTTCCAAAATCCTGCAGTTTTCCCTGAATTGAAGATCTGTATCCTTTCAGTACGTATCTCTGCCTACCCCTTCGGGTAACCCTGTGGGTAGGCGTGAAGGTATTATTATTATCATAACATTGTTCTTGAATCCTTCAATTACCCTCAAGCAATATAGTAATGCATTTATAGGCACCCAGTGCTTATAAATTCATTAAATGATTAACTATATAATAAATGCTCGTGCTTATCTCCGCCCCGCCTCACCGTCTAATTCGGCAATAGTGTACTGTTACTACCATTACAAACGCTCAGTGTGCGTCTTAACATCAATAATTTAACTCACTTTAGACGTGAGAATACAATACCCCACGCAATCTGCAACATTAATGATGTTTCTTTCTCGGCAGGCCGCCAGATGTGTTGTTTGAAAAAGCCGACTCGAACATGTACTTTACATTCGTAATCCTGAATTTTCAACTTGAGTTTTATTTTGATTTTAAGCAGAGGAAAAATCTGAAGTAGGTGATAATCAAATTTTAGAAAGAAAATAATAGATATTTACGTGCACTATTATTTATGATAACTAATTTTGTATTTGTTTATTAATACATATACCTAAAGCAAACATAACCTTTAAAAAGACAACGTATTGTGGAATACATTTTAATAATTATCTTGAATGTAAAGTTGGTACATTCCACAAATAAGATTACTATTATGATAAGGTACATTCTAAATAAATTAAAAGCAATCACGATTACTGATGGCTAATATGTAATATAAAAATAAAATCCAACTTTAAAAGCCTATGAAGGTGGGTAAGTTCACTAGCAATAATCTCTTCTTCTTCGTCTATATTCGTCTGTTTCTCCACATTCACCAGTTTCGAATAGTCTTGACTGTTCGATCGATCAAAAATAATAGAACGTCGTTACATTCATTCACAAAATTTCACAGCACTATAATTGTACTTTAGGTGCCCCTTTAATGCAAGAAGTGATGATGAATAGCGTAAGCTATAATAAATAACGTACCGGGTCACACCCGACAAATTTACACGACCGTACAGTATAGTGAATTGTAATATCCTCAAAACAAGTTCAGGACAAGGAACCAAGTGAGATATTGTTCAAATGACAAATGGAACTAGTGCTATTAGAGCGAGGAATGTAAAGTATTTTGACAAGATATTCAACATTCATAGCATTAACAGCAACGTTATCGTAGTTATTATTGAAGTTTATTTGGTGTTTTGGTACTTATATATAATCCTCACGCCTTCCCACAAGGATCCCCGAAGGGGTAGGCAGAGGTGTGTAGGTAATACCGACACACCCACTATCCGCCAGAGATATATTTTAGGTGCCAACATGACAGATTGGGAGTCCATCGCCGTTACTCAAGGGCGGCTATACATACGCCTTTGTATTGCTTCGTAGACATATACAGGTCGGAAACATCGAGAGGAATCTTGATGTTTTCCTTCACCGTAAAGCTCGTTGTGTGACTAATCACTGTGCTCAAGTTCAGAAAAGCTCATTGGTATAGTCGGGATTTGAACTTGCGATCATTGTGTCGCAGGCAGCTACTCGGTCCACTCGGCTACCACGGCTTCGAAATAGCGAAAAGTCACGAATACGTGACAAACTTATCAAGGGTATAAAAAATCCGTGTCTGCAATATAATCTAAACACATTTTCGTTATCGGAGCTGGAAGGGGCGTTTAACGCTGGAAAAATGGAATGTCGTCGACTTGTTCGAGTTCCTATTTCATTGAAGTTAGTCGTATTCAGAGGCTGCATTTCAAACGGAACAATTCGCGCCTTGAATTTATTGCGGAAAGTTATTTCAGCCGCAGTGCCTCGGAGAATTCTATGTTATATTACGACAAGGGTAAAAATAATTAAATTGTACCATTCTACTAGGTAGTAAATAATGATTATTACAGTCCTAATTTTATTTATTCAAAAGCGTAGATACTAGGAATTCATTCACTCTGTCGAATAGGGGTCACTTCAAATCTTGAGGCAGTAGTTCAAGGCGGGATTCATCGGGCCATCATAATTCCAATAGAAAAATATTGCATGCTCAGTTAGAATTAGGCTTTAATAGAATGGAAATAGAACTCTAATTAAAACTTCATTAATTGAGATGAAAACGCTACACTGTGTCATAGCATTCCTATCGACGCACGGACTCATCCCCTGTGCATTCAATTCAGCACGACGTGTATTTATGCGAGACATACTTCACACTAGAATTTACGTACAATGGACCGGATATACTCGTATTTTAATAGACTATACGTCACTCTAGTGTTAATGAGAAATGCGGCGACTGCACACAGTCACTGTCACTTGAAACCTAATTGATTTCGAGATTGGTTTTTGGGTTTTACCATCGAAAGGGGAAACGTTCACAATTTTATTGATTTCTTTTATAAAAAAATAGAATCCAGCATTGAAACTACTTGTAAGTACGCAAACTTCCGTAGCTATCCAATAATAAACTATAATTTAAGTACATAAAGTACGTGAACGTAGTCTTAAGGCGGGGTGAACTTAAGCCTGTTTAATCCGATTAGTAAGCCGCTTACTAATCACTCTTGCCCAATTGTAGCCGGAAATTTTGCTCCGGGCTATATTCATTGGCTTCTAAGTAATAACTTGTCTCGTATATGATAGAACTATTACTGGTTTTGGTATGAATGTACCACTGTATCCTATGTTATATCACAAAAAGGCAACTAAATATGTCTTTGGTGAATTATGGTGTTCTTGCTTTCTGTATTATACGCCTACGCTTTAGATGGAAAACTTTACACGGATTTAAATCTGCAATTGTAACTTTTCGTTGACTACTTACACTACTTTTCCCAACGCTTTCTTTGCATATAATGAGGAATTTTAATTGCTATCATGCCTGTAAGTGAATTGATTTAACATTCATTAAAATGATCTAGACTCGTACAAAGAAAATACTAAGAAATCTACAAACATTGACAAGAATAGAGCAAAGGCAGTAGTTTTTTATGTAAGAGTTGTAAATTATTACCAAAAATAAATCAATAGATTTTAACACTATTTTCATGAAAGCCCAAGCAAAGTAATATAAAGAAAGATTTCACCTTAAAATGGTGGGAGAAAAATATTTTACGAAATCATTTTCCTTCCACTAATAGTCAGCTGTAAAAACTTCCTGGATTCGTAAAGTGTACTTATTTATTTATTAGCTTTATCTCGCGCCTTCATTCCCGACTTTGGGATGATGAGGCACTCGAAAGAAAATTATGTCATGAAATAAAAGTGTTGTTCTGCAAGACGTGACCCAAGTCTATAAAAAAATAATAAAATTTGAATAAATCATTGAGGTGGGTTCTTGTTAATGGAAACCGTTCTCAGTTTTGAACAAAGCGGTAATATTACCGTATCAGCATAGGTACCATCATATACTCTGGGTGTCAGTGTCACTTATAATTAAAAGCAAATAGTGTATTCCCATATCTCCGGACATCTACCGCTGGAAATCGATGTCCTTTGATTGGGCATCGCAGCCCAATCAATCAGCAAAACTGTAAATGTATACCGGCAGTGGTGTATGTGTAACTGTACCCAATGTTTTTTTTGGGGTCCAAATGGACGAATGTTTTAAAAGTTTCGTTCAAAGGGAAATTGGTAATTGTCCAAAATACATTTATGATGTAATGGTGTATGGGAGCAAATCCTTTAAATCAAATGGCAATACAATCAACCACGGAGTTAATCCATCCTGCGTGCTAACCGACCGGTTAAACCGTAACTTTTGTTCAACGTCCGTGCAGAAGCTCATGAGGGTAAACGCCAACTAACTGGATAGCTTAGTCAATTTATGTCCTAAGCCTTTGCATGCTATGTAAGTTAATATCCTTTGCTTGATGTTTACGGCAAATATACGCGAGGATTTGAAAGGCATGGCACTATGTTATAGACAGGATAATTATAATATACTTACAGATGTCAATTTCTTCTGGCTATATCTCGAAGATGTGCTTACTTTAAATTTGAGATGGCAAGTGCGTTGCCGGCCCTCAGGCACGAGTTTTATTTAAATCTTAGCATTTCAAGTGTCACCGTGTTTTCTACCACCATAATGTTCATGATGTCATGAATGACTGTACTAAAGTTCAGGAAAAATATTTGGTACAGACCACAAAATTAAAATAACATAACTGTAATCTTAATTTAACAATTAATTAACTACCTGATAAGACCCTTTGCTCATGTGATTTTAATAGTTAATTTCTTTGAGTGACT
>JACCPG010001652.1:0-35309 GCA_016069955.1 Drepana arcuata
ATAGGTAGATACAGCACTGCATGATACATGATCCGCGTTCATGTATCATGTGTCAATGCGATAATTATATAGTTCGTAGGAATCTAATTATCATAATGGATTAAACCTTTGCAGCTAATGGCAAACACATACAATATACTCGTATATATCATCTCGTTTGTCTATCCGAGACATCTCTTCTCTTTCCGTTAGATCTCTTTCGATTCTACATCCATCAATGTCTTTCTACATGCTTGCCGGTTTAGAGTTATTTTTAACTGGAGATGTTAAAAAATATTCTATAGGATTAATGATGATCTTTGATAGTTCGATTTGATCTAGATACTTGTAACGTCTTTTTCCAGACACATTCTTATTACATACCTATAAGCCTACCAACACGTTTTCTGTAAGTAACTACTATGATATCACAAAAACAACTATATGTTTTTTATGTACCTAATCTTAATTTTCATTATTACCAGTTTCTCAATCCTTTCCAACAAAGTTTTTAAGGCTTCCAAACCAAAATAATTTCACAACTTCAGTTTAAAATAAGGTTTATGAATTTACGTAACCCGAATATACCAAGGATAACGTAACTCAATAAGCCAAAAATGATCAATGAGTGGGTATTGTTTTGGAATTTTCAAACAAGTCAGCTTGTTAGGAAAGTTTCAACATACCTACCTGAAATTTGATATGTTACGCCATTTCCAGGAAACATAGATGAATGACGTAGGTAGAGGCTTCTATCAAATTATAAGATTGATACCACGAATAAGATATTTCTTATCATAGCTTCTTACTCCACATTTGTGATGAGCGTTTAATTATATTTAAAAAAAAGCGTGCATTTTTACATTATAAAAAGATCGTATGCATGTATTCATTCCGCAGTACGATCATTGTTCACTAAAACAGTGAAGCTGTTTTAGCGGTATGGATCACACTTATCCCGTGTCTGCCGGCACAGCCATTCCATTCCAGACTTCTGGTATATGACTCACCACAGGAACACAATAACAGAAAGGGCACACGACTAACAGGAAGTAGTGCCATTTGATTGCGGGCTTCTGCAATGGGGATGTACTGCTCCAATCGGGCTAGTCCACTTTCAAAGAGGATGATATTGTACATTCCTCTCCCAAAAAACAACGCATTTCTATTATTGTGGCTATTCGTGGGACTTGCAATCATAATTCAAGAATGTTCAAGAATTTAAATCTGAAGTACATCATGGTGTGAAATCTTCATAAATAATCAATAATTCTCAGTATATAAATGTAAAGCTGATGATATGTACGTTACACATAAGACAAATTAGGGCCCTGTCACAGTGCACAAACAATGCACAAACATAATGAAAACATGGAATATCTGCGGACGGGCTTGTCACGCGTGTAGATACAAGTGCGCGTGATTTATCAGCGATGTGTGTCCAACGAGTTTGTTTTATAGCTCTGTCATTGTGCTCTACAGCCCGATGCAGTCCGACATGTCGCGTCTGTGCACATCGTTAATGTACGTACTGGCATTGACACGTAGTATGCCACAGCCAATTCAATCATATGATACTGATATTATATCGTAAGATCTTTGGCCACATTGTGCCACAATGCAGCGTTTTTTTATTTCGGTCTCACCATAAAATGTATATGTTTCGACTAAAATAAAAGTGTACAAAACTAACTGAGTGTCATCTTAGATCGACTTTTAAGAAAAAGCTTGGTAAAAAGTAAAAAGGATGTAAAGAGAGGCAGCGGAATACCAAAGTTACACATACCTGAGTAAAATAAAGTTTCTGCCAATATGTATAGTGAAGGCAAAAAGATTCCCAAACAGAAGGCATTTACCATTTAAGACGCCAATAAGAGCCCAGCTCTTATAATTATGAAAAATACTAGCTGTATCCCGCGGTATATCCGCGTCAAATTTGATAGTCCACTGCCTAGGGTAAATTTATTGTTTCTCATTAAACGTAAAAAACTAAAATATTTATATGAAATCAGAATATCAGCTCCTGAGGTTTATAATATTAGTAAATATACGATGGAGAAAGTATTATAAAGACAGTTACAATTGGGAATTAGGTATTAGGTACTAAGTCATACTTTTAGCCACTATTTGCCATTTTATTTTTCAATTGCGAGCACCGTCGCTACCGCGCGATAATTTTTTTAAGCCTCACAAGAAAGTACTTTTTATCTAATCTCAAAGGAATCTCGTTAAATCCAATTATCCCGCAGCTCAAACTTAATAGGAACATCAAAAAAAAGTATTTGGGACTAGCGGGATGAAACAAGTTGTTAGCATATTTTCTGATATTCGGTGATTAAATATATAGCTGGTAAAAAGAAAGCGTTTTTCGAAAGGTAATTTGTAGGGATTATATAAATATAATATATGTTTTATGTTTTTATTAGTATATTTCATGGCCCGTAACGCTGCCATATTAATCTAAAAAGTGATAAATTCACCGCGAACGCCTCTGAATACAATCAGATTAATGTAGAAAAACCAAAATGGACAGTCCATACAGCATGAAACACGCAACAAATTTAATTTAACTGATGCTTTCAACGGATTCAATATACTCGTACACCAACTGAAATATCACATCCGTATTCAAACGGGGAAGATTGATTTTTCAAACACCATTATTCTAACATCTGCAGTAAATCGAGAAATTGCATGTGTTGTAATAAAACTATAGGTATATAACGCAAACATTTATTTTAATGTAAAATGAAGTCTCAAATGACATGAAACAAATTTTAGCTTTGATTTCTATTACTATGCTTGCTAGTTAGCATACACACTTAGTCATTAAATGGAAGTGAATAGGAAACGTACAACACAAAGTGTCATCAAAATAATACAATTGTCGCCAATTCTCGGCAATAATAGGCGTATAAATTCCGAATGTGGGTAGAACGCTTCAGTGTATTGTTTGACGCAAATTGGTGTACAGGGATAATTTTCACTATAATTGAAGTGAAACAAAGTTTGAACCGACGCATATGTCCCCGACAGATATCTATGGAACGTTGGTTGCATTTACGGCGTCCCGAAGACATTACAAAAGCCATTCCCCTATCTAATGTTCTCCTTGGATTTATTTAACTTTTTCACGCCTCAGTATCATTCGATAAATATGTCAACAATAAAAGGTCATATTTCAACAAATGATTCGTTTAAAATTGTAATACCAGTATTATTTTCGGGATACATCAGCAATATGATACCTAAAAGAACTGTTTTTATTTTATCAATTAATACTTAATAATGAATTGCTCAAAATACAATTGCATTTTATCGTCATTTGTCATTTTATGTTGTTATATTTTTATTACATTTCGAATTCAACAGAGATTTTAAATCAGAAATGCGCTACTTCTGCAAACGATAAACTCGTGTATATGTTTTATATATTTGTTTGGAATATTCTTAGAATCTAAACTCTCAATAATCATGGTCATGATCAGTATCTAAAACGTATACATACTCGTAATGGTAAAATCATTAAGCAGTTATTTAACCGCAAAACTTTTATCAAGAATATATTCGTGACATGTAATTACATTACAATATATATATGACAATGGATTTGTGGCTTAAATCCTTGATGAGGATTTCAAATTACTAAAAATAAGAGAACTGATGTTAAGAACAAAACAGGGAATATGTTCCGCCGTTTTTTTTGTATAGGTGGTGCTGGTGGTACTAATATTTTTTATTGCAAAACTTCGTGACGATGTATTTTCTATTATATTATTCTTATAGATTAATAGCTGTAATAAGACATGTTTCATTCCAGTGCAAATCTAGCCGCGGAGCAAGGCTGGTATTTAATATGTAACGTTCAGTAAGTGTTCTTCGTGTATCTCTTGCGCTGAATAAAGAAAAATTATTGTAAGATCATTTAAAACACCAATGCACTTATATGGTTAGCGAAAGAAATGCTGGATTGAACCGATTCAAGAAAAAAAAAATTGTTGGGCAATAAATTGAGCGTCCCTGAGGGTGATGCTCGCAATCTGCATTAGCAGAGACGCACTTCTCTCTGGCGATTAAATGAAATTTCACGGCCGGTTGCCTACGGTAACTCACTGGACAAAGGTCTGGGATATTTAAATTGAATGCTTTTAATCCGGCAAACTCTTACATTTTTCTTGAGATAGGATTGGGTGGTCTTTTGATGTCTTTAATTTTTAATTGTTATAAATGTAACACTTTTTTTTATTACAGACGCAATCAATACACACTTCTAACGCAAATATAGGATTAGAGAGAGGTACGGCTAAACAGGCTCTCTCGTTTAAGGCAGAAACGGGATATACAAATATATCTTTGTGTATAAGCTTTGTAATAAAAAAAAACGAAATAAATAAACATACCCTCATCGTACCTTAGAGAAGGTTCGTGATACCTTAAAATATCGGCTTATCCGAAGTTTCGTCTCGGTCTACGTATCGCAATCGAAACCGGGTAGGTATCCCCTTTCGCACTAATCGAGCAATTTCTCCCATGTTATTAAAGGAAAATGGGAATGTTCGCAGGCCGTTGCGTTCACAGAACGAGTTTCTTATAGACGGTATTGAATTTTTAAACAAATTTTTCGACCCGCCGCCCTAGCTTGGAACCCACTTTATGTTATAAGGTTAGAACGTTATTACATCATTAAACCTTCCATGAATAATTCTTACTTACATAGTTCCTTTACTAGATTATGATTTCATAGTTACCGCATCAGAGTACCCATCATAAGAGTAGTTTGAAAACATAATCTAAAAGAATAGTCGTATACGAGCGCGAATCTGCCAAGGGAAGCCGATAGGAATCATGTTCTAAGGACGCTTCGCCACTGCTAAAAACTATTTTTTTTAATATACACAAGCCAACACTAAAAGTTATGCACACAAGATAATGGTTACCACAATTATAAGTAGTGACAGCTTTCGAATCGAAGGTTTGACCTAATAGAATAAGTAGTTTGGAATTTCATTTAGGTAAGAAATACAAACAAAAAACAAAAAAAACAATTCCACTTCTACAAACACAATCGCTTAACTACCTTTAGGTACTCAGAATTGTCCATCACAGTCAGGAAAACGTACATAGTCCCCTTCATTTGAAAACAAACTCAAATTAGAATACAATTTAATTTAATCCTTATCAAACAAAAACTGAAACAATCTTAATTACACCCGTATCTTATACCCTAAAGCTAGCCTATTTTACTAACTCCTGGAATAAATTACCTGAATTTTAATTCCAAGCACATTAGATTAAATACAACCTCAAATGTAAAGTTGTACAAAGTTAGAGACATTTTTAAAATACTACAAAACACAAAGGATATTTCCCTAGGGCAGCGTTAATGTTCCTCTGCCGGCGTGGGCCATTCGACCGATCTCTGGAAATTAAGGTTGGGAAAAAGTCAATAAATCCAAGAACCAAGGATAACGAATGTGTCGGGACGACTCTGTGCTTCGAAAAGCTAACGCCCCCAATGTGACACTAAGCCCTTCAGCGGCTGGAAAGGGTAAACAACACACCCGATAAATATATAGGTAAATACTTGGACATATTTTTATCAAACAAAAAACACGGAAGTATAATTATACTCAATTGTGGCCAAATACAAGTTTGGTTCAAAATCTCATTTGTACTGACCACTGGGTATTGGGAGAAGAAGAAAGATATAAAGTATATTTAAGTTTTCTTTATATCTTCTTTAGGTATACATAAGATATATTAAAACACAAAAATGGTCGCTCTAACAGGAGATCTCTTGGAACAAAGGAATTTAATAATAAACAATTATTTTACGACACTCGAATTTCCCGGACTCACGTTCTCAACATATTTCTTAGAAGTAGAAAAGTACAGCTCCTTTCTTTCTTACAATTTAAGAGTAGGTACCTAATAGTAGACGCAGCGCTAATTAGAACATACAACAATTGTATACTTATAAATAGTTGATCATAATGTGAGAAGGAAGTTGTCGGTGGTATGGCGTTCGCCAGAACGTACCGCGCAATCCACCACTAAAAGTTGGTCAACTAATCCAAGTTTTCCTTTACTGGCTAATGAGACGAGTTTGATTCGAATTCCCGACGCGCTGGGAAATAGCCACTCGCTTTGAATAGCTCCTAGCCAGGCCGACGCTATTTCTACAAATAGGTAAAAAGGGCAAAGTAGAAACCAACCCAGCCCTAACAACTGCAGATATATATACGTATGCATTATATTATTATGGACTCAGCGTGATGATTCTGAGAATACAAAAACATCATTTTAAATAAACTGTCGCAACTTATACAATGTAAAAGGTTTAGTCATATGTTTGTAATCCATTATTTTTTGGGTTGCAGGCATAAAAAAGGATAATTTAAACAGTAAAAGAGACAAGAAAAAAAAAGTAGCTGTTCATAGCATGAAAAGTGGAAGGTTCCGCTAGCACAGTAATTACTGTGCTAGCAGAAGGAAGGAGATCTATATCTTTCCAAGGATTCCTCATTGCAAGTATCTTCTGTAAGGTAACGGTCGAACAAATCCAATTAAGAATCTCTCACGGGGTAGGCATAGATATTATCAGTACGGTTTGAACACCAGCTCTCTATAAATATATTATGCACAGGATGGATATAGTGATTTTGTTCCGATCTTTCAAGCACGATGTTTGAATTATTAAATAATATATAATAACCTAAGATATTCATAAAAAAATCACGAGAAGATCGCAGAGACACCATCATACATCGCGTCAAATATATTATAAATAGGTTCATGTCTACTATCTATATAGTACTTGATATGGTTTCAGAAGACGAAATAGTCTCTGACGAGGTTTATTGGCCTGCGCGTAGATAAACAGAACGTCTAGCCTTCGTAATGGAAATTACATACCCCCGAGGTCGGAAATCAAATTGACAGAAGAGGTTAAACAAACGATGCGGTCAGGGAGGCCGGGACCGTGGTCCGTCGAATATTAATCGCTCGGTAAATGTGCTTTTATTTGTGTTTTCTCTTACTGACGATGCTACTTATCTATAAGTGTTTAATGACTTTGTTATTCAACGACAATGCAGAACTTCAGTTCAATCGAAACGTCTTGTAAAAATATTACTTATTTATTTATTTAAGGTGCACTCATAGTAAATATACATGGAATAAAAACATAATGACCAGATAGAAAGGCTTTATGTATCAAACAATTTTAGGTAGGTAATATACAGCACTTATTTATGGGTGAACCCAAGGGGAATGAATAAGTCCTATAGTTCATTGCAGCAGTAAAAAGTACTACAATTCATTTTTCAATTTCAGGTTCAAACGAGAAAGTACTTCAGAATCTTAATTTTAAATTTTTTCAATGTGTCATTGAAGATACCAAGAACAGTTACAACTTCACTTATGGTGTTACACTGAGAGCACGAGCGTGCGACTCATCAACCTGACAGCAACACGTGATATAATAATTTGACATGATTTATTAAATAAAGTTGTAGGGGAAGTCAATTATAACAAAACATTTACAAAACAAAATAAAAATATAATATTTATATCATCAAATCATTGGCACATTACAATCAAAGAAGATATTGCCATAAATCACAACACTACACAAAAGACGCGTTCGCAGAGGTGGTAGAGCTACTGTTTTGGTCCATAGTCATCGAAAAATGGGTACTTGAATCATCAGTTGGTACAAAAGCTTGATTGAAGACGTTCTCTTCCAGGAACTTCTTGCAGTATGGAATAAGCTGAAAGTAAGAAAAAATTACGATGAGCTATCTTTTACATGAACAATACATTATTTTAACCTAACAACCTACCTTATTATGATGTTCTTTCACTGCCTTATTCATTCGCTTGATCTCTTGCCTTACATGTGTATCGTGTCTGAAGCGTTTGTTTATACTCCAAGTATCATGGGTAAAAATCAAAGGCATAATATATGGATATCCTGTAACATTTAAATAATAGAAGACCCTAACAATAATACAATGAAGGGTAGGTTCCTGTTCTCTTACTTACTTTCATACCTCATCTGCTGATATATTGCTGCTGCATAGTATGCAGTGCATACTATACGTCAAGAGTACTCGAAACCGACGAGCATGTATGGGAGTCTGATGAATGTGGACGAGGTGAAAGAGGTATGTAAGTCTAGAAAGAACTGGCGCTCTATTCTCTCTGCGTACCCCGTTAGGGAGTCGGCGTGATGATATGTATGTATGTATGCATACTATAATTGTTAATATTATATAATATTGTGTAAACGCAGCAAATAAGTGAATACAACGTTAAAAACATACTGTAAAGCTTGTACCATGGTCTCTCTATAACAAAGTAAAGTGTTGTATGCTTTGCAACGTCACTCTCTGCCCCCTCTCTCTCTGCCCCCTCTCTCTCTGTTGTCACCTCATCTCATTATGTCTCCAACTTACTAGCAAAGTATTCATTAAAGTATTATAATATATAAGGTTCGCACATACCTTTTAGAGTATCCAGGGATCCATCACTAATGACGCCCATATTGGTGTAAGATTTCTCTATACTCGTTGAACGTGCCTTCCATATAGTGTGCAAAGATTTAGCTAATTCAGCAGCCTTATATATTTCTCCATAAGGATTTTTCGCTGCTAATAGGGCTATCTAAAATTTGGAAATATTTTATCACAACTGCTATCCCAATAATACAGGCTAATTTATAGTCATATATTGATACAGTGCTTATAGGAGCGAATCGATTCATAGCATCAATATCAGCAACTTGACTTGACGACAAACACGATGAGATCCATGCCGTATAAGATTTGTGGAATTCAAGAATCAAAGGTAAAACAAAATGTGAAATATCCCTTCATTTTACTTTCCTTATAAAGGCAGGGCTATTCTGAATAACCTCGTATACAGAACAGAAATTATAGTTTTTTGTTACGTACTTTTTCAATAAATTCCTTTTTCAACCAGGACACACTGAATTGAGTGGGATCTAAATTAGCTGACTCCATTACTTCGCTACTTATGACACCATCGGCATTACAAGTGTCTTTATTGTGGTCGTATACAATCAAAGGCTTTTCAACTTCTACATGAAATACTTTGTCATTTACAGCCCATGCAAATACATCGTTAATGACATTACACCGAACCTGAAATCAATAGACCTACATAACGTTCTTCAAATTATTAAGAATGTGTTAAGAACACACAAAAAATAAATATTTATACACTTCCGAGAATACTTATTTGGTAGTTAAGCGGAATCGAGTCGAGATGAACGACATTTAAATTGGTCTTATGTCCTACTTAATGTTATAAATGCGAAAGTTTATACGGATGTTTGACTGAACGGAGTTGGATAAAAATTGGCATAGAGATTCCAAAAAAAAGGTCTTCCTATGAAGACAAATTCTACGCGGTGGTATATAGTAGGTTAGGTATGAGCTTCAATTGAACACACAAAATTACCTTCAAGGTATCAGCTAATACATTCTTGGTAATAGTTGGTATCGCCGAAGGACAGAATAGGATATCGCTTGGCAAATTGGATGATAAAGACTTTATAATATCCAAGGCTACTAATCCATCAGTCATGATTATTGGCTTTATTGGCTCCACTTCATCTGGGGGCGGTTTCCGCAATGACTTCAGGGGCTGTTCTGGCTTCTGCTCTTCAACCTTTTTCTCAGGATATGACCAATTGCTGCTAACTTTTGTGATCAAGTACAAAGTATCAAAATGATCATCCGTGTTTAGATTTGCAAAGTCGATGCAATTAGGGTTCGGAAATTTTGTTGTAATACAAAACACGTCAGCATCTGTAATACTACGAGAAAAAAAATGCTGTATTTTCTAAATAACAAAACGCTTTTGACCAATTTAATGTGGCTGAGATTTTAATCGCTTCGTAACTCTTTTTTTTTTTCAAATTACAAAGGCGGGAAATACCTCCGGAGCCATACTGCTATTTGACGCTTGCATAATATTACGGTTGCACTTTGCCATCGTTATTTGAGAGGAAAGGGAACTACATGGCTCATTTGATTGCCACCAGAGGAGCGCCTCTCAGAGAATGCTCAAATAAGCATTATTTTGACACACACTTTTGAAAACTCACTTCCCTGTATCTAAAAAGATGTTAAGCCTTCCCTGAACTTTATTCCCAAACCTCCACATGTTTAATAACCAAGCATGTAGTGAAACATGATTTCCGAAACGGCTTGCAACATAAATTACTTTACCCATCCTCTAACGTTAATTAGGTACTTCTAAAACAGTCGATTTTCTGTAGTGAGTACTAAAATTCTACCCTTACTATTATATACACGTAGAGGACGTGTTTATTTAACGTTTCAAAAAAGTTGTATATGAATAGATAGCTATATACCAGAAAAAAAACATGTTTTAAAATCTAGGTAGGTAGGTATAGCATCAGATTTGTAAGTGCATCGTATTACAAATACATCAAAATTATCTCACCTTGGTAGATCAGACGATATCTCTATAGTGTTAGTACAAGTAAAACCACATGCAACCAATTCTAATTTCAACTCTTCGGCTAATGTTGTCTCGTTTGAATAAACCAGTAAAATTATATCAATCAATTGATTTCTACCGAAAACTCTGCCAGTCAATATTTTAACAATAGTTAACTGCGCCGCTACCGTCAAAGAATTTATCATTAGAACTTTTATTGGTTTCAGTATTGGTGAAAACTGGAAATTCATTGTATTTTTCAAGCTGTAATGTTTCTAGACAATAATATGTCAATTCAGTAAATTTAATGGCGCCAATGATGTATAAAACCTCATTGAATGGCGCCGAAATATTTCAGTTCGCCGTTCAGATAAACTGTCGGTTTTAAAAGTATGTACACCTACTTACTTGTTCATTGTAGAAACGCCATGGTTAACTGTCAAATTTTAAAATATATGAAGTAAAAATCAGGCAATAAACCATTAAGATACCTATATATCTACAACTATCCGAAAGGGGTAGGCAGAAGTGTAACTCTTTAGTCAAAAATATATTAAGCTACTTATGTGAAAGACAGCAAGTCGGGTACAACATCACGAACTTTACAGGCTATATTTTTTCTAAGACGTATACATAGTGTCTATATATTTATATATAAGATTACTCGTAACCGCGAGTATGTATGATAGAATAATTAAGGTGAATGTAAAAAATACGTCGTCCCTGCCTACCTCGCGAAGGACCCTGTATAATAATATTTAAGTATAAATACATAATGTACTTCTCACATAATAAACTGCATGACATAGGTGGACTAAATAGGGAAAATATAACTAGTAGTAAGGTCGCACCGTGCGGTTTCAAAGTAGTTTCTTCCTTCAAAAGCTCAGGCCTTAGAATGAACTCCCCGTTGTGGTTTCCCTTAAAGAGTACAATATGGAGTTCTTCAATAAGGGTGTGAAAAGATTCCTGCAGGGTCGGCAATGTGCGAGCGATACCCCTGGTGTTGCAAGCGTCCATAAGCAGCGGTAATCGCTTACCATCAGGAGAGCTGTGTGCTTATATGTGACCTTAGTGATATAAAAAAACTACGATATGCCCCAAACGCATGGATTCATAATGCTGATAAGTAGCGCCATCTGTGCCATGGATACTAATATAACACAGTAGTTTACGGCAGGAAAAACTGAATCATACTTTCTAAAATATAGCACACCGTGTCGTCGTTATATAGGTATGGTAAGAAACGTCATCAACATAAAGGTATACTAGTTGTCCCTCCCAGCTTCGCTCGGTTGAACAAAATATATTTCCTGAAACACGATAGCAGCGCCACCAATAGTGAATCTGAACCATTCTCGAATCCACCTGAAGACACAAAAAAAATCATTGAAATTGGTGTAGCCGCTTAGGCGGAGTTCAGTGACAAACACACGCACAGATGAAATATATATATAGAGATTTTACATTATTATTTGTACATATTAGTTTAGCAATAATATATCAGAGTTGAAGCTATTTAGCTTAGATCATAATATGACATATTATGGCCTAAAATACTACAAAGAAATCAAATAGAACCTAAATTAAATACAGCCAAATACACGGAACAAAACTAGTTAATATTACTATGGCTTTGTTAGTCCGTGGTTAAATACCATACAATTTTGTAGGCCACAGAATACAAATCTTTGTTTAGACGTTTTTAATACTTCACTGAGACATTTGACATTAAGTTGTCGCGTCTTTGCATTTCACTTTAGCGTTTTATGTTGTTTTGGCTGAAATGTTTTCAAAACTACCTAAATATCACGATTAATTATGGCATCGTCTAGAGAAGAAGCGCCGGTATCACCGGCTACTTCAACAACATCTATAAAATCTCACTTTTTTGAGCGATCGCCGTCTGTGTCGTCTTCAAAAGAAGATAAATGGCCAGAACTGTTGGTATCCCGACCATACAACTCGTATTACTACAGTTCAAAAAGTGAGTACTCAAAATACCCACCTTATTGATTATTTCAGACTAAGTTTACTTTTAGGAGCAATTGTTAACATTAGTTATATTTTGCATGTTAAGTAGGTACTATTATTATTTTTTTTTTGTTAGAGATGACTTCTTAAACTTTATTTACCGCTCCAATATGGATTGATAGACACTGTAAATGTAATGTTTCATGACTCAATTCTGTGCCTACTGTGTGGATTAGACTTCAGAATGTAAATCATGAACTCCAATAACACCCAGACAAGTCACATAATAATTTCTGAAAATATTCAGATAATAATAATCTCAGTGTTAAATCTGTCAATTTGCTAATTAATGCTGTTTCATTACCTTTACATACCTCACAAGATCTCTTAATTCTTTATTGAATGTTTTAAAATATGCATACATACATACATATCATCACGCCAAGTCCCTAACAGGGTAGGCAGAGAGTATAGAGCGCCAGTTCTCTCTAGACTTATATACCTCTTTCGCTTCGTCCACATTCATCAGTTTCTTCATACATGCTTATTGGTTTCGAGTATACTCTTAACGGTCCCGTCCTTGAGAGTCCGATCGATTTGACCCAGGTAGTTGGAATGTAGCCTTCCTCTGCCTCTTTTTGCACACACTTTTGCTTTTGCTTTGTATATCTGTTTCGTCAATCTTTCTTCACTCATCCTTTCTATGTGTCCAAACCAACGTAACATGCCTTTCTTCATGCCAGTTGATTTGCGAATCTCTTCATTGCGGATTCAATCTAATATCGTTTCGCCACATATTTTTCGAAGAGATCGCATCTCAACTGCATTCAAGCTATTTTCATACTTCCTCTGACATACCCAGGATTTGCTGCCATACAACAAGGTAGGTTGACATACCCAGGATTCGCTGCCATACAACAAGGTAGGTACCAATAAAATATGCAGTGATACAAATTTCAATGTATCCATAGATTTTAAAGCAAACCTAAACATTAGTGAACTTAGTAGGCTAGAGACCTAGTCTAGGCTTGAGTAAATATAATGTCACAAATTTAAATATGATTTGACATAAAGTAAATTTAGTGTTTTTATTTCCATGTCTATATTATATCTATGCTATAAATCAGCCACTCATGGAGCCTTACTGCACAATATGAAACCAAAATTTCGTACTAGACGATTCAAAGAATTCACAGAGTATGTATAGTGGTGCCTGAGTAACGGTGATGGACTCGCCATCTGTCACATTGGCACCTAAAATAAATCTCTGGCAGAAAGTGGGTATGACCTGCACACCTCCGCCTGCCCCTTCAGGAACCCTCATGCTTGGATATATTTTAGGATATATTATTATTATTATTTCTACATATTACTGATATTCTTCTTTTGCCTTGGTGTTAGTTTTTTAATTGATAACACATTAATTACAAAGCCAGACTAATAATGGGAATAAAACTGGCTTAAAAAGAAGCTATTATGGTAGACTATTCATCACACTATACATTGATCGGCAATAATGTTATAGCAGTGGAAGTCATAAAGTCTGTTGCTTAACTTATAATAGTCTTGATTACTCTCTATGCTGAAAAAACTACACTATGCAGTGAATCCCCCATACTCTTGTGAAATCCATATTCCCCTGTAATGCAACATGCCATGGAGTTTAATTTCTATATACCAAGTATGTTCTCTTACTTCATGCCATATATGTATATAACTTCCCACTTTGCTATGTAATTTGTCAGATCATAGGGTAGTATTTTTCAAAAGGTTTCAGTATAAGTGAGCATAATCTTATTTTCTTTACATACCTATTTATACATTTTTTTAAAACAAACAAGCATGCGGTCCGCCTGATGGTACTCGATTACGGCCGCCAATGGAGGCTAGCAAGACCAAGGGTATTGCTCGCGCGCTGCCGACCCCGCAGGAATCTTTTTACACCATTCTTGAAGAACTCCATGCTGTACTCTCCAGGGAAAACCTCAACAGGGTTTCCACAGCCTGTCCTTCATAATGTTTGGATTACTTTCTTTAAATTCATTATGATTAATTATTATTGATTATTCTATTTAATATAAAATATTTTTTATTTAAAAATAAAAATATATTTTGAATGCTAGTAGAGTATTTGATTGATGAAAAGAATTTCAGTATTATTTTTTTAAGCTTGTCTTTCATGACTTCCTTTCCAAGGAATAATATAAACATTTGCTCATGCATATTAAAAGGTTTCCATTAATATAATTTGTTCAAAAATGTATTAAGTCCATGTAAAAGCACAAGATTGTGTGATCAATTTCATTAAACAGATGCGTGGCTTAATATTGTATATTGTACCTAATAGGTACTTCAAATTAATAAAAGCGGAAATAGATAATCTTCCAAAACCAAGTTAATTCTATACAGTAATATTTGAATTGGAAAGACTTAAACCTCTTAGTGTTTCCTCATAACTCCCATAGATGGCAGTGCTTGGTCGGAGTATTGATTTTCCCTCTGTAGGCACGTTCCTACTGACGCCGGGAAATCAATATGTATTCTGAGCATAGTGGAAAAACCATTTCCCGTAACACTCCTCTGAAGTATTTTTCCTTGTGATTGCATGGAATATCCTTTTGAAGGAGTTTGTTTTGACGTGTAATATAAAATAACAAACTTCGCTACAAGTTATACCTATAAACAAACATATAAATCAAATTTGGCATAGCCTGTTAAGTGAAATGAACATAAGCGGGTGATCACGATTTTCGGGAGTGTGTTGATTGTTTCGCTTGATAGTTTATTTGCTAGTTTATTATTATGCGTTCTCTTGCCGCGGTCCATGGGGTAAATCCCTTGCCCGAACTAGGCCTACCATCTGGCATCCAACATCAGGGCGAGGGCAATCCCGACGCCGACATGGCCGGCGCTCAGGATACCATTTACCTGTGTAACTTCCGAGTCTCTGTCGATGGAGAGTGGCTTTGCTTGAGAGAATTACACGATATGGACATGCAGGACTCTTACATACGCCCCTCCGACAACGGCGCAATTACATCCCCTGACGATCCTATGCATTCTCTTATGGGTAATAGGAATCAACCATTCATTGTCTCGCAATTCGAATGCGAATTTTTGCAAATAAAAAATGTGGTCTGTTTGTTTTAGCTCGGGACCCTGTGGTTATTGAGCGTAGCAATCTTGTGAACATCTCCAAACTAATAGTTAAGGAGCTGATTGAACAATCGCTCCGCTATGGACGAATGCTGGACAGTGATCACCTGCCGTTACATCATTTCTTTATTGTCCTTGAGCACGTTATGCGTCATGGTCTCAAGCCTAAAAAGGTAACAATGCATTTTGCTAATGCGTCAGCATAGTCCCGCTTCGAGTGTTCAGAACCTGAATTGACATAAGAGTTATATTTTCAGGGTCTCCTGGGCCCCAAAAAAGAGCTTTGGGATATTGTTCAAATGGTCGAAAAGTACTCCCCAGAAGCAGCTGATATTACCGCCAGTGTGAGGGATCTGCCTACTGTCAAGTATGAAATTATTAAGACTCAATAATATATTTACGATATACATGTGGCTAAGACAGTAAGCTTGTTATTTTAGGACTGCAATGGGTCGAGCCAGGGCTTGGCTGCGATTAGCTCTGATGCAAAAACGCTTAGCCGATTACTTGAGGATCCTTCTAGAACATCGGGAGGAGACTCTAGAAGAATACTTTGAGCCTCATGCACTGATGCTGAACGAGGAAGCGGTCATTATCACCGGCTTGTTGGTCGGCCTCAATGTAGTAGACTGCAACCTCTGTGTCAAGGTAAGGCTCCTCTATCTGTATCTTACTCTCTATCTTACTAGCGATGGCCAGTAGATTTAGGACTATAGGTGTATTGGTATTACGGGCTTATTGTGGCTGTTACTTAGTATCCATAGTATTAGATGCTTCGGATTTTAATGCGGTTTTCATAAATAGCATGATTCAAGGGGAAGGTCCATTTGTATAATTTTATATCGTGCTACACAAGGGAGCGGAGCAGTAATCATATACATACATATATGAATTTAACCTGAGTGTTATTACACAGTAGTTAATGCATGTTAACTAGCTGTAGTTATATGACAATGACGTGTAGGTACAGAACAGTTTTATGGAGTCATAAAGGTCGCCGGTCTTATTTCATAGTTATTGACGTAAGCATCGTCTCCACGGGTCGTGCCTATACGTATATTTTTTATTCTTCTATGTGTCTATAGGTACGTAGATTAATTGGAACTCCTCTTAACTATTGACTTGTCTTCATTACGTAATCAATTGTCTCTTGAAGTGATGTATTCTAAATAATTGGTACCTACTACATACCCGGTTCTTGCGATTCATTGTAAATTCTATTAAGCAAATAGGGATGTTTTATCGATTAATCTTTGTTTCACAAACGTCGTGTGTGTGCAATTGATAACTTGGTGTTTCATGTTATAATTTGTAAAGGTTAAAAGAACAAGCAAAGTAAGCAAGAAGCGTAATATTTTTAAAGTACTAGTCCTACTTAGTAACTGCATAAGTACCTAATCTGTAGACTAGTTCATAGTGTCATAATTTTTCCCTTCTAAAAATGCCTTTCTTAAATTGATTTCGATCTTAATGTATTCAGCTTTTATCGTTTCTCCTTTTCGTATTGTGCTAATAGTTTGTAGTATATCTCTTGGTCGGCTATACTACACTGGGTGTAGCTTAAACCTAAGCAGATTTATCGTTCAAAATTGGAGTATCCCGTCTGGGACGTACCTCTGGGTTACAAAATATCACAGCGAAATGGCACTGCTTATGAGCATTGTTAGTTTTTGTTGTGAGTAAAGTAGGCACCGGCAGTCTGAAGTAAACCACTTCACTCCTTATGCTGTTAGCGCACAGCAACACACATAATGTAAAGTTCAATGAACGATTAAGTCTGGTATTGTAAGCGCCTATCGCTACACCAACTGCTTGACAAAGTTCGCGCCGTGGGTCTACTTGCTTGCTACCATGCATGCCACCATGTTTTTTGTTTGGTTGTACCGTTATACTTTATGGTTACGATGACAATATTTTTTCTTATATAGATATACTACATGACTTACTTATGGTAACCGTTATACTTGCCCACTAAGACTCAGAACTGCCTAAAAATAAACTACCTAAAAAGTTGTATCTATACCTACTTACTTTTTTCTCTAAATATTATATCAATTAGAATTGAATGAAGCTCCACTGTCGTAGGAAGAAGACTTGGACAGCCAACAAGGTGTGATAGATTTCTCTCTATATTTACGTGGCAGCAACTCCTCCAACGACTTGGCCGGCAATGGAAACAATACAAACAATGAGCCAAAACAACGGCACATCAACACAATGCTAGACCAAAAGAATTACATCGAGGAGCTGAATAGACATCTCAAGTGAGTCGAGTTTCGAATGTACATTGTCTTCACACTCACACGCGATCTAATCTAACAATAGGAAGATTTTACTTAGAGATAATGATATATCCGTACTGTGTTATCGTATTAACTGATTTATTTTCTCCGAGGTAACAGATATATATAAAATATCCATATAAAAATATTTGTCATTATAAAGAGCACTAGTGGCCGAGTGGTTCGAGCAGTTGCCTGCGACACAAAGGTCGCAAGTTCGAATCGCGACTGTACCAATGAGTTTCTGAACTTAAGTACAGTGGTGAAGGAAAACATCGAGGGGAAACCTGCATACGTCTGAGAAGAAATTCAAAGGCGTATGTATAGTCGTGCTTGAGTAACGCCGATGGACTCGCCATCTGTCACGTGGGTACCTAATATACCTCTGGCGGAAAGTGGGTGCCCCTTCGGGGGAACCCTTGTGGGAAGGCGTGAGGTTAAAGAGCACTGGAGCTCTACTCTCTTTGCCCACGTCGTGAGGGACTCTTGGGGCGAGATATGTATGAATTTGTCCAACCACATTACGGAAGAGCTAGATTAGTTAATCTAATAGCCATAAAGCAATTTTTCCAATGCCGTTACAAAGTATGATGAACTTAACTACAAAATACATTATTGATCAATGAAAACCAACTGTGTCATGAAATATATATAATATATTATGTCATCATAAAGGACAGTACCATGACTCTCTATTGCCATCATTATTAAACAATACGAATGTGACAGATGTGCGGACGTTATAAGTACATTTGTCGTTTAAAGATTGTATGATTTATCTAAAAAGTCAATCAGAGGTATAACAACACGCTATTTTCGCCGAACATAATTATATTTAGGATGCCACGTGACAGTTGGCAAAACTGTTACGGTTTCTCAAGCACGTCTACGCTTACGTGGTTTTGTTATATTTTATAACATTTAAAAAATTATACTTAATAGGTTTGTTAGCAATATCACTGATTTAAGTTCAGAAAAAACTCATTGGTACCGTCGGGATTCGAACTTGCAATCTATACGTTGCAGACCCCGGTTCTCTCGTATTATAAATTATACACTCACGACGACCTGCGTCGTATAAACGCAAGACACAAGTTTAAAGTGTTAATGATATGTTAATTTCGATATGGATGCATGAAAGTCTTAACATTGAGTTCGTTTCAGCGCTACAGTAGCAAATTTGCAAGCAAAGGTAGAGAGTTTAACAACCACCAACGCTCTTATGAAGGAAGATTTAGCGATCTCGAAGAACACCATGATTCAACTAGTGGAAGAGAACAACCAACTGAAACATGCTTTGGGTAAGATATTTATACATATGAAATATCAATAATAGTTAATTATTTTCAGTTACGGATATGCCATACTTTAACATGTATCCAATACATATAGAAATATATAACTCAAAGGTGACTGATTGACTGACTGACATAGTGATCTATCAACGCACAGCCCAAACCACAGGACGGATCGGGCTGTGACTTTGCATGCATAAAGCTACTATGACGTAGGCATCCCCTAAACACACACACACACATCCAAAACAAATAAAAAAATACTGCGCAGTCACTATCACACGTGGACGACGTCGCGGGCACGGCTAGTATAGTAATAAAAGTCATAACATTACGAGCACTTATTAAAGCCAACTCTTGTTACGTTCCCACGAGGGTGCCTTGTCGTGAATTATTAGCCACGCTACTGTTCAATAATAAATTAAAAAATAAATGACGCCAGCGAAAAGGGAAACGGCGGAAAAGGCTCATGGTCACAATTGTTTACAATCAAAATCGCAATTCGCAAATAATAGAGAGTGCAGATAAGACACCTTGCGCTGATGACTCACGGTATTGTGGCACTCAGTGGGCAATAGCATGCCGGCAGTGTCACTCGTGCGTATTATATATTTGTATACTCGTAATATATTTAATTGACGCGCTACCCCGTTATGAACTTGAAGCTGGCATTGATGGGCAACTCTACAGCGAAAAGTAACAGACAAACACTTTGGATCAGAAGTTGTGAGTTATTTTGATGCCTGCGTATAAATATACATATCTATGTATATCTGCATGTTTATTTACGTATCAACCAACACGTGTGTGTGATTTGTACAGGTCAGGACATAACCAAAGATACTAGGATGAAAGTTACCGAGCTGCATGCTGATGAGGAGGTAAGATTTAACACGCAAATGATTTAAAAAAACAATCGATTCTCTTATTTGCTGCTTTTATAATGACTACTATTATAACGCGCACACGCAGTTATAGGAAGTGACTTCTATGTTTGGTTCACATTTGTTCGTTGACATTGACAGTTGTTTTATTGCTGTAAAATTCTTACACATATCGTAAGTTTTGTATACATTGTGTACTATGTCGTCACAGTTAGATAAAATGCATACACTAATCATGTTTACAGGAAAAACGTAGCGTAAAGAGCACAGCGTCCGATAAGTCTAAGCATGAGAGAGACACTGATTCGGGCAAACTTTTGGAGGAAGAGAGAAGGAAGAATTTGGAGTTGCAGAAAGAATTGGATTTGCAGGTACACTGAGCAATCTACGAATTAATGTTCAGTGTTGTCAATCAGCAAGTCAGCGCACATACTCGCAGAACGAATAATGGCTATTACAATATGGCCATTTCCGTTCTACATTTCGTAATATAATAGTTCATTTACCCCACATTGTGTAGTATCGCAGACAAAATTTTATTTGAAAAATAATTTCCTCCGACAAAAGGAGAATAGTTCCACAATTCTGCCTACTTATATATATTTATCATGCTACAGATTTCTCTCAAAGCCGAAATGGAGGTAGCTATGAAATTACTAGAGAAGGACATCCATGATAAACAAGACACTATAATATCACTGAGGAGGCAGCTGGATGACATTAAACTGATCAACCTCGAGATGTACAAGAAGCTACAGGTAAGCCATCACACCTACAGCAACGCTTTGTGTAAATATTTGTTACCGTTTCCTACAAATCACCTAGTTGGCCAATCCCCTCGCTTGTTGCGTTAACTGACGTTTATTGCCTAACTTTAAAGGTTCATGGTCTCCTTATTATAAATACAATTTGTTCACTGTTCACTCGAATGTAAACTCTTATAACTGGTATTAATCGTCATTCTTTTTGCATCTATAACTTCTTTAATAACTAGACGTAGCGAAGCACTTTTCGTGTTTACTGTCAAGGAGAGGTCACAAAGACGTTGGCCCGCGAAGGTCGGTCATCGCGCGTAGGCGCTCCATCTAACGCGGCTTGTTTCCCGCCCATACATTAGTTGCCACAGAGATTTATTGTATTTCCTATATAAATTGGGATTATTACAACATGTGACGTAATCAGTATATTTATGTATAGTACATTTATTTATGTTATAATTCTTTATTTTTTATTTCGAAATTTCGTTGTAGGCAAAACTTCTTATTAATCCATCATTACTTAACCTATCAAAATTTACTGATTAGTTAAATTGTATGTATACACATATATATTTATGATATATACTAATGCCATGCTGTATTCACAAATGCCGCGATTTTCGTACGGAAGGAATGCGAGATGGAACTGACGCAGAAAGGTGAAATGGTGTCGAGGCTTCAGGGAAAGGCCGAACAAATTGGCAAAATACTCCACAACCTTGAGAAATATAACCACTTCTTAGGACCCGACCATGATCTTGTCAAAGCCTTACGCTCTCCCACCACTAACGAAAACAATCTAGGAGAAAAGTTAGAGAAACTCAGGGCACAGAGTAGCGCTCTAAAGGGTACAAAGTCTAAGGATGAAGGCCCACCCAACAAAAGGTTAAATTTACAAGAAATACCACCTTTTAGAAAGACCAATCGTTAGGACGCACTTCTTCTTTCTCGGTCCCTCAGTGCTGAGGATCGCGACCACAACAGCTTGCTCTCCATTGGCTGCGGTTGTAAGTGCTGTGGACTGCCGTCTGGATCACGCACAGGGCAATGAAAAAGACGCGATTGCGCACGCTGTATATACGAGTACCTATAATATTTAAACATGTACTAAACCTACTCTATTGTTGGTGGTGTTTCCTCTTGTCTCAAATGATATCAATGTAGTATAGCGTTATTAACATTATTATCATAATATTGTATAACTAAATATGCTAATATCGAGGATAACGTGATGGTAACAAAGGCACGAGGGTTGCATATTACCATTTTACTAACCAACCTGCTATATTAACCTCACAATATGCATCCAACGCTTCTTGTGGATTTATGTGTTTGGTACTAACATATCTTCCACTCAATAGAGTTAAGAGATTTTAATGCAGCTAAATTGTATTGGCCTTGTTTTAGGAATGTGAAAGTTCCTTGAAACATAAAACAGAGCTAATATCCAAATTGGAAGCAAAGACTGAATCAATGGGCAGCACGATACATCAACTTGATGAGAAGTAGGTTTTTCTATTTTTACTTGACATCGCAACGGGCGACGCATGCGCTCGTCCTCAAGGATCGAAAGAGTGCCTGGATCTTATATAACCGCTGTTAATTGTAACTAAATGCTTAACATACGAGTAATGGAATCGCACCTAGGTGTGGCAATGCACGGCTTGCGATCAACTTGACAATATATTATATAGGTTACTCTTTCTATTCGCTCGATATTGGCAAACCCTCACAATTAACCGGTAAAGAAATACATTTGAAATATATTGATATATCTAACGTAAACAATTAGATATTGTTAGATGGTAACGCTACTGTTGCTTTGGCTTTATCGTTGCTGTCATTAAAACAGTCAACTTGTGGTTGTAATATTGTCTTAACTTGTGCTAAGTTTACTTTAGAATTATTTCCCCTCAACTTAAGGTTGTTTATCTGTCGGACACAAATGAGATATTAGTTTAAGATCTTGTTATTATACTTTTTGCGTTAATTTCTTTTTTCATTATGATCATATATAATCTTAAGTTACTAGAATACCTGTGCCTACAATTGAGTAGAGTCGTAGAGTTGTGTTAATATATTTACTTGTTTAGTAATATCCAAGTCATTTGTATACATAGTGATGATTGAAGTATTAATACTGTTTAAGGAAATAATTGTACCTACATTATTATATTCATCGTATATAATTTGATCTCAGCTGACTTAGCTATCTGTGTTTAAATTTCGAATATATTTGTTATTGTAACGACATCAACATCTTTTATATGTGTACAGTATTTATTTGAATAGTTTTGTAACTAAGAGGCATGTACGGGCCTTGTTTAGAATAAAGCATATTCATTCGCATTCTGTATTTTATTGAAGCCGAGACCACAGTGCTCATGCTTGTTCTAACTTTGTGTTCATTGTGTAGGTTTGCCACTATCAAACAGCCTAGTTTATTATTGAGTTTGCAAGGCCCCCTTTTTAACTTATTAATTACCTTTTTGATTCTCAAAACAGTTTCAATGCTGTTATTTGACATTTCGGTACATCTGAATGCTGTGTCTATAAAAAGTAATCTGAAAAAATATATATAACAGAACTGTAGTTTCCAGTTTTTTAGCATTATATTTATATAATATGTATATGTATATGTAATATAAACGATGTGGCACTATTGTATCTATAACTATTTGCCTGTTTGAAATCCCTCTTTCGTGAAAAGCAAAAACAATATAAGCGCAAAGAAATGAAAGTAATACTACACATTAGCTTATTATTTGCAACGATTCCTTTAGTGTTAACAAAAAGTATTTTAAAATACTCCAGTGGTTTGTGAGCCAGACACCTGTATATAAATTTCGTCAAAGCGTAATGTTATGCTGAAATAAACCGAACTGGATAACAAAATGACCTTCAAAGGAATTCTGGTATGTTCGATGACTGAAACACATATAGGAATAAGAAACAGTGCCAATTAAACAGATTACAGGATGATAAATTAGCTAGAAAGAGTCTAGAGGAAAGCGCTCGTTCGTTAGGGCAAATGGCCGCGGCCGGTGAAACAAGGGCCGTAGCTGCGGAAGGCGACCTCAGGATAGAGCGGGAGTGGAGAATATCCTTACAAGTAAGTGTTCTTCGTCTTCCATACATTTCTTTAGTAGGTATAAGAAACGATAGATAGACAAAAAGAAAACCCAACGCCGGTTGTGATCCGTTAAGCTCCCGTTCATAATTCATGTCGCACAACCGGCTAAGTATGTCCTGAGACCATCGCTGCTCAATAGATCCTACTAAAAAAAAAAGAGATTCGGTTTCCCATCAGTGAACCCCTTGGAGTGAGAGTCTACTATGATGGTACGGAATATTAAAAAAGTTTAAGTTGGTTGGTAGAATTTGGACAGTAATAAGGATATATGTATGGAGAAATATCCCTTAATGAATCAGAAAATCCTTGAATCACTGCATTTTAATAGCTACGTCATGTTATTATAGGAATCTATGATGCGGGATCGTGATAAGATATCTATGCTTACACAAGAAGTGGAATCGCTGAAATCAATAGGACAGGTGAGTCTATTTACGCACTCCATATAATATTTTCATCCTACTAATATTTTATATGAGAAAGTTTGTGCTGGTGTTTGTTACTGAACCACGCCACAATAGTTGAACGAGAAGACGTAATGCTATTTTAACTGATTCTTGTCTATAGTTTTACTGGACTGTACAATGATTTGTTACAACGTTTGCCCGTGGGGAAACTTTCATTCTGAAAAATTAAAAGACGTACGCGTAGATGTGTCTGAGAGACGGTGACAAGTATGTCATCGTCGATAGGGAGTACCCTATCTGTCTCGAACACTTCAAATACATTTCTGATGAAATGAGCCTATCCTACATCGTAACAATACTAAATCAAAAACCGAGCTTCCATCCATGAGGCTATATTCAAAACTACTCATCAAATTAAAAAATGTATAGGTACTTTCCTACTGATTTTATGCTAAATTCTCGCCTTCCTTTAAGTGTCCACGAAGGTACTTATTACCTTTAAATAATTGAAAATTGAAACCTCAGCTAAACTGCAGATTTATATTTTTTTTTGTTGGTATATGCCGATTTTGAGAAGTAAAAAATTCAATATTAATGTTCAACACACCAATTTACAATAGATACATGTCATGTAATGTGTCGTAAAATGCGTGTAATTGTAGCATTGATGAAATTAACTCCTTTCCTTTTCTCACACTGACACTGCTATAAAAATTATAAATGCCAGTTTGTAACTAAAACTTTAAACCCAATGACAGAAATATCTGGCTCTTCAAGAGGAACAGCACATACTGAGAACTCAGTACAGTGAAGCTCAAAAGACTTTAGAAGAAGTAGGCGCAACACTGAGTGAGAACAAGCTACAGCTGGCAGAGTTACTGGAGAGGGAAGCTCAGTCGGTGACCACTGAAGACACTCCGACTTGGACCAGCGACAAAGATGCCACTGCTTGTACTGCCTGCGTGAAAGAGTTCACTATTGCTAGAAGAAAGGTACTATTTGTATGTACTATGTGTTCAATAAAATAGTTAATAGTTTTTCTAGTACACACACTGGTGTTTTTCGGGTACACATACACCCACGAGCTAAAATAATATCAAATTTTAAGGGCCATTTAATCATTTGTATCTGCAAATTTTAGGTATTGTTGTCTTTATTTAATTATTAGATTAGCACGGATTTATTTATCACTGAAATTGCATTGAATATCTACTTGTTTATCTCAAACGGCTTACTCAATACTTAACAAATCTTTCTTCTTTACAGCATCACTGCCGACGGTGTGGCCATATATTTTGCAGCGCGTGCAGTGAGAAAACTGTTGCGCTAGCTGGCAACACCAAACCAGTACGCGTCTGTGACGCATGCTACGCAGAAGTGAGACTAACGTAGTAAACGTAAGCTTAAGCTTCTTTTTGAAACAGTTCAAATGTATAACAATTTTAATAAATTTAAAATAATTTGTTTGCGAAATGTAAGAGCAATGGAACTCAATCTGAAATAATCCTTAAGTAAATGAGTATAAACATAATACATTACTACTGCAATGCAATTACAGTATGTAGTAATTATGAAGTTTGTCTTTAAGACTGAAGTTAACTAGTAGTACAGGTTCATATTTAATTGGTACTAGTAAAAGAACAAATATGTACATTAAAATATGCATTGCAAAATGCATGAATTAATTCGTAAAGTTTAGACTTTATTGCTTGAAATATGCATTGATTAATTACCATCAATACTTAGGTGGTTATTAATCCAAGAAATATGTATATTTGGGCTTGAGAAACGGCGATGGACTCACCATCAGCCACGTTGGCAACTAAATAAATCTCCGGCGAAAAGACGGCGTTGTTATACCTCTGTCTATCCCTTTAGTTACCCTTGTGGGAAGGCGTAGAGATATCTTCACGGTTTCCCATATAATTTTTTTTCCATTAGACCCCTTACCTAATGGAAAAAAAAATTGTCCCCGGAAAATTTATTAATTTAGGAATATTAAAATATTTATTGTTATTTGCTGATTTGGCCTAAATGTATTTTTGTTCAATTATTTATAGTATGCCTTTGATCGGCAACGGATGGATTAGGCGTATACTTTTGTAGTCTTATTTTTAATTGTATGCCTAATTAATTATGTGTATAATATGCCAATTTATTTATTACATTTTATAAATATTTAAATGCTGTAATGTATTTTAATTGATTTATTAATCGTGTCAATGCGATGCTTTTATATGAAAATGAAATTAATGAAATCTTAAAACATTCAAAGCGAGACTAAATAATTTTTCAATACAATATATATACATATAATACAATATATTTTTATTTATATATTATAAGATTAATACTCGTAATATCGGATGCGATGTCATCTCAATGTGCTTTTTATTTATATAAAATAAATATTATTTATATTATTATTATATATAAAATAAATATGTATAAAGTTTTCATAACTTATATATCTCCGGCAACAAGAGAGTTATTATAACCGTGCCTACCCCACAGACCCTTGTGGCAAAGCAAGGATATATTAAATATACTTTATGTCAAACATAGTGATAGTTTTCTTATAGTATGCTTATCCATTATAAATTTGTTTAAACAAATTATCGTTGTTATACATAGACATAATAAATGTCTATCTATTATATAATAAAAAATCAAATGAAGTCTTAAATAAATGGAATTGAATCACACGTGTATTTTATTTCTAATATCAGTATTATAATAAACAGAAATCTAACTAAACTAATTAATACAATTAGTTTTTTTGTAATAATGGCAATGTTACAATTGTGTGATTAATGTAATTTGATTAGTGAGTATAACACTGAGTGTCTTAGTGTGTTAAATAATTGAGTATAAATGACATAGCCTCTGGATTATCCTCTGGTACCTGAAATTAATTTTAGACATTGATCACAAGGCTTTTCGGCTAAATTATAATAAATAATTGACCTCCGGGTCACTTATGTATTATAATTTTTTTAATTTTTTTCGCATCGGTGCAACTTAAAAAAAAAGCTATATAAGTTGTATCGCATATTCCTTCCTGAAAAAAAAAATATTTAGCTGATGCTGCAAATTGCATGCAAATCTGTTAAGTAGTTTTTGAGTTTATCGCGGTCAGACATACAAACCCAAGACCTTGTTGCAGTCGGTTTTATTCTTCTTCTTCTTTTAGTGCCTCTCCATTGAAGGTTGGCCGTCAGTTCAGAAAATGTATGTCTGTCCTTCGCGAGGCGAAACAGTTCAGCAGCGTTGTTGATGCCGGTCCACTTGCGAATATTGCGCAGTCACGACTTGCTTCTTCGGTCCACTGATCTTCCCCCAGCCACTTTGCCCATCATTATAAGTTGCAGCACTTGGTATCTTTTATGTCGCATAATATGACCCAGATACCCAACTTTTACCCAACTTACCCAAGGCAACAAGAAATTTTAATTATTTACGAAGAGAGTAATTTTTATAAATATGAAGGAGAGAACACTGACCCAATGTCCGGCGCCAAAAACAGACCAGAAACTTAGATGATTGTACTCCTTATAGTAACCATTTCGAATTCCGGGTATCTTATTTCTTTTGACAGTTTTAAAATGAGCCGCACCATGCCACTTGAGTTTATGTACCCAATTGGACGCCCCTGATGAATGGTACAAACATTACATTGAATAATATATACATAGGTATACATATATAATTCGCGAGTAGTTCTTAGCGATATTTCTTTATCACATTGGACTTAGGGAATCTTCAAAATGATCAATACAAAAAAAAATTATAAAAAAAAAATTAAGGTCTATAAGTCTAGGAAAACTGGCGCCCCACTCCATCTGTTCTTCCCGTCAGGTACTCGGTGTGATGTATAAATATGAAATATTTTTTTTTAAGACTTGTTAAAAGTACAACATAAGTTTGAAAGGAAATTAATTGACGGAGACGCCACCAATTGGCATTGGCAATGGACACTTAATTTCATTCTGGTTCTGTCTTCTACGCTGATAGTCCCAGGCTAGGGTAGTTTTGGGTCTGTCAACTTAGTGTCAGATGTCCAAAACTTGTATTGGGTATAAATAATTAAAACCTTACCTGATAGCGGTGTTATGGCGTCATAATTTCCATTATAGACAACAATCTTCAGTTTCGTATTATTCAAAAGTGCTTCCACTGAAAAACAATCCTGCTATATTTTACTGTTCCGTTACTTTAATGTTATAATGAGTAACAGATTGAACCAACGGTAATTAGGTAATCGGAGTAACTTTTCCTTATTATAACCAGAGAGATTTCCCCTTCCGTCAGAGTTCTATACGTTCTATACTATATATTTATATATATGGGCAACAAATGGTTGATAAATAACTTGGTGGGAACAGAACATTATTACCCATCTCCTGGAATAATAAACGCTTCAGGTACTGTACCTAAATGGTGACACCAACGGGTAACTATGACTATCGACTATATATCATGACAAAGGAGAATTTGTATGTTTGTCACGCTTTTACGCATTAAGTACTCAACCTCAACATCATGATTGTTTTTCATACATGTTCTCAATGTAAGTACAGACAAAGATATAGGGTATACTTTATCCAGTAGAACAGTTCCTGTAGGTAGTGGTTGATCGTTTGTATTGTGACGAATGTATTAAATGCAACGCGATGGCAATGTCAACCGCGGACATACCTAATCTCATCCGAAATGCAACTCCTTAATCTATTGTAGGAAGCTATGGACTTAAAGTAACTTAACATATGGTGAAGGTAGGTACTTACGAAAAGACACTGCTGGCACGAGAAAATTTGGCATCAGATTTTCATAACATGCACTCGAAAAGTAGACCCACTGCAGCGATTGGTTCACTTCAGCCAAAGTAGGTTTTATGTAGCGGTTTATTTTTAACGTGAGCTCCTCTAGGGCTGGATAAGGGCTCTCAGTATTGATATTGTTGAAGTTGATATCGTTTCCTTCGTTGATTTTGGAAAATAAAACGTCATCGAGCATGTTGGCTGCCACGAAGTCTCTCTTATCGATATTGTGACCTAATTTTCTTACCAAAGCCTTTAGTGATAAGTATGTGTTCCGCTCTATGGCCCCCTGGAATTATAAGACGGATGTTATTTAATTTATTTTCTAATTAAAAATTATGTGTGCGTACTTGTGAGATTTTTATTTTTATTTTTGTCGCAGTTAAACATCGAAGGCATACATACAACTGCGCCTTAAGTCAAGCGAAAGCTAGGCCCTGGAGTATCCCATATTTACCTTTGTAATGCGGTCGACTTCAATAACTACCTACCTCTGGTGACTATGGGTCAAATGATATACCTACACCTAGTCTCCGTTAAGATCTGTATACGATTCCCATCGGGTTAAACATCTGCAAGTTAATGTAGGTTATTAATGTAAAGATGGTATTTTATATAATTACCATGCTGAATAAGAATACTGGCTGCATCAAGCTGCTCTCCTTAGGGTCGATCCAACCTCCGCCTATTGCAAGGCCCTTAAAGTTCATGTGAAGACTTCTCTTTTTAATTGCCTGGAATTTAAGGTTTATTTTACTAACAACTTGTATGTGTTCACCAATAAACATAATTTAACACCACATCAAATTGTAGCACACAAGCGGTTTAAAGTTACCAAGTCTGAAGAAAGGCTCTCAGTAAAAGGATTAATGTTTTTTCTATAGTTTATCTAATGAAAAATACTTTAAGGTTATTAATTAGGTACCTACATAAACAGAACAGTAAAGTCAAGGCTCTAACTGATATGCAGTCTAAGCATAATTATGACGTATATAGTTATAGCAGACTAAATGGAGACGCTTACTCGAGACTATCCAGTTGCATAAAGTAGTTGTCTATGAAGATGGTGTAATTATAACTTACCGTGTGTAAGTATAATCCTAATCTTGCAGTAATTTTCCCCCCGTAACTTTGACCGACTAGATACGCCGGCGTCTTGCGGAACTCTTTATGTTTTCTGAAGAATAATTTTATGGCCCTTGATAAATCGATGGCTATAAATAACAAATATTATTATTCAAAGCTTATTTCTAAAGGATCTGAGAGAAAAGACAGAGGAAGATCTCGTACCTACATACGGTAACACTAGGTACTCGAAAGGCCGGCAAGCATGTTTAAGAGACTGATGAATGTGCATTACGCACTGGCGCTCTACTCCCTCTGCTACACATAGTGAGGGTATCAGCGTATAAAATATCTTACAAATATTATAATATAGCTACACTTTGTTAACCAACCATAAGGGTCACCAAGGGTCAATGCGAATTAGGTACCAACATTAATAAAAAATACGAAATGGTCAGTTTTATAGACATCAAATCCCTTTCGCACTTCTGAATAATAGCGATAAAGGCAAGGCAAGGCTCTCGACCATCATAGCGGTAATAATTAGCAAGGTATCGAATGTAAGGTTCGAGGAAACATCATTGCAACGGTATACTTATCATAATATCCAGCAGTATCGAGAGACCTATAAATTTTTGTCGGACTTATTTATTTATTTACACATACATCATACTGGACACCGCCTCATCAAATTTTATAAGAAAGATCAGTTAGATATAGGTCATATAGGTACAGCTGTCTTACCCATTTCTCGATCAGATGTAACCAGCAGTGAGTTGTTGGTAGCGTAACTAAACCCTGTTCCAACGGGGTGATCTATGAATAACACATTTCTTCCCTTCACCTAAAACAAGCATTGTGATACCCCTATAAAATAGATACCAACCAAAACTTAGATCATCTCTTAGATTTTTATATTTTACTAGCTAAGCTGTAACCTGACACGCTTCGCTGTGGATATGTGACTGATGCAAAAAATACATATATAAAAACAATCCTTGATGCGGATTATATATCATGCTAAAATTACAGCTCGATCGGTGCAGAACTCTTTGAGTTTTTGAAGCGTACACAAACCAACATAACATTTTTATATACAGTCAAACTTGGATAAGTGAGAACTGGATATTATGTGAGAAAACTCTATAAGTGAGAGTAATAGTCAAAACAAGACCTGTCATTTTAAGCTCCCAAAACCTCTATTAGCGAGAAACAGAAACCTCTGTAAGAGAGAGTCGTTTTTCCCTCATGGACCTCCGTAAGTGAGACTGCTACTTATCTATACGTTTATAAGCGACGGTCGAGCTTTATTTATTTTTATTATTTAGGAACAAATGACAAAACCAATTACAAATTTAACATCTGCTATTTTATGACTCATTCTTAACTTTCATGGAATTCCTACCATTGTTTTTGTATTGTTTTCTCATCAATATTGTACCTATTCTATTTAGTGGAATTAAATAATTCTTTCATTTCGAATGGACACGTGTGCCTATGTATCGTCCTGTTGTCCTGTTTGTCGGAATTACTCAGTTATAGTTAATCAATTGCGAAGGAAATTACTGTTCTGCATCATGTCAAAACGGAAAATTAAAGTACTGTCATTAAACGATAAACTTAAAATAGTGAATGCTTTTGAATCCGGACATCCGGAAAATTTATGAGTTAGAGAAAAACATTCAAAATACAAAAACAGAAACCCAAACGAAATTGACGGACTCTTTTAAATGTAAATAAGTTTTAAATAAAATAAAATTACATAGTGGTTGAATTTTTGTATAATATATGTTGTGCATATTATATAATTTCATCATATTACATATATTACTACATTCGTACTTGCTGTGATTTGTTATTGCTGCGTACCTCTATAAGAGAGAAACGCTACCCATGTACCTGCATTAGCGAGAAACTTGGGTTAGTGAGAAACCTCTATAAGCGAGAATGAGATTGTGCTCCCTTGAACTCTCTCTTATCCAGGTTTGACTGTATATAGATTACTTATTGATTAGGTCTAGACGAGATTTACCGTGAAGGATAACATCGTGAGGAAACTGCATACGTTCGAGAAGAAATCAAAGTCATACGATATATGGTCGTACTTGAGAAACGGCAATGGACTCGCCATCTGTCACGTTGGTCCTAAAATATATCTCCAACACTTGTTGTCACTTGTGTTTGGCTTTGGAGCTGTCAGCGAATCGTTATTTTCTTCCCGTTCTCAGACCGCTCGTAAAAAGTAGACTTACCCATGTATGGTTCCTTGGTTTCATATCCATATTGAGTGGACCTAACTCGGCGAAGTTTCCCAATCCACTCGCTGCAAGGCCTGGACCTCCTTGTATCCAAATAATTAAAGGCTTAGTCTCAGCCCCGATTTTCAAACCATCGGCGAAATAAAACCAATAAAAAAGATGAACTCCAGGACGAACTTGCAAATACCCGTGAACGTTCTCCCAAGGCCTCCGTAGGTATACTTGTTGGTAGGGGTTGAAACCGTTCATTTGCTCGTACATTTTGGATAGCTGATGGAATCTCTTTGAGTCCCCGCCTGAGTAACAAATTATCTTCAATTAAGACAGAATTACTCAATTACCTAGCGTTGTCAATCTTCATGATTGACTTACATCGCAAGGTCTCGGCCATGCAGTTAGAACAATTCATGTTTTAATTAATTTGGTAGGTTTTGCTTTTTGTATTGCAAGAAAGAAAACGAGCTTGGAACGCTGGAAGTCGCATTGGACTTCCAGCGTTCCAAGCTCGTTTTCTTCCGGACTTATTTCGCAGGTACAGTTGTAACAACTTTTATTGGTTATATTTGAAAGAAAATTGCCAAATATGAGGTCGCAGAAAATGTGCATCTTTGTATGTAGTCTATGTTTGTAAGTACTCTATTATATATAATTACGAATCCGTCTAAATACAAGAGTAAAAGAAAATAAAACGTTGGACCATTATAAGTTGTAAATAAGGATTTTTTCTTTTAAAATCAAGCTTCATTAAAAGAAAACAATTCCTTAAGACCCAACAATAAACAACTGCCTCGAGGAATTAAATGAACTCCCATCTTAATAGTCAAGTCCAAAAGAAAATTTACATGCTTCAAAAGGATAGGTAATAAAAATTCTGAAAATCACACTACCTTCACACAATCTTCCAGCCAATAAGGCTACAGCTATCATCAATATTTTCTTCATATTTTTACAAGTATTCACCACGCGAATAATACGAACAACACTGTTCACATGCGAACTTTCTGATCACAGGCAAACTATTAACACTATTTTTAAATACCATGTTGTGGTGATATCATCATACGTCTATTCCACTAATTAATTAATGAGTCAAATCAACTAAAATTTTTATATAAATTGCCTGGATATTCCAGTGTTTAGGAGTTTGTCATACGCTCGCTGGCTAGCTCAAAATTACAAGTCTCGTGACCCCGTAGGTGTGGTCTGGTAGATTCTGGGTACACACCACTAATTGCTAAGTTCTTAATCAACTTGACTAGTGAGTACGTATCTTCTTTGCAATGTCGGATAACTGTAGTAAAACGCCCTAGCTTTCTGACCTTTGACTGCGCGAATGAATATTGCAGATTGACGTGATACCTACCCATTCTAAGGTTGGGCTTTGATATTTTCAAATTAGGTAGGTTAACGACTTTTGTAGTTCGCTTCACCCGTTATGACGACACGAAAACAATATAAGGTCATATTGCAAATAGCCTTTTAGTTACTGGCGACATTGGTATTGAATAAAATAACCTCAAAATAACTTTTCAATTCCATTCTTTATTTAAATAATAAATCTACAAAGGATTTAAATATGCCATCGTTGTTGGCAGTTCTTGGTCTCGGCCGATTGGTTTGGTATACAGGATACTGTGTGGTGGTTTGATAACGTGTGGGGTAATAATGCGGTCTCTTTATAGAGGTTGGTTCTGAATTTGGATATGTCGGTCGCACCGGCGGCACTCCGATGACGTGACCCAATGGGCCTCCGACAATATTGGGACGGTAAGTCATATGTAACTCAGGTTCACTCTCGTACACAGGCTTCACGTAATCTGTAAGAGATGAAGTAAGTATGTCACATTACCTATTTAACTGTTTAAAATAGTGATTTCAAAAGTAAGAACTATTGACTAAGCAGTTAGTTTATTTAATTAGGATTTATTCTTTTTTATTTAAGAGGTTAGTTATTTATTGATTTATGTATTTTTATCATATAAATATATTATGTATACCTATAGACAATATAGTATTATATTACAAGTCTGTAAATAAATTACAGTTAAGTTATTGAAAACAGATCTGGAAATATTTGCGGTAAGTAAGTACCTACGTTAATGAGTGAATCGGCATCGGTGCAGCATACAAGAAATAGCACCTACTTATATTTATAACTGTATTAAGATCATTTATTGAGTTGAATTGAAGAAACACAACAGAAACAACTGATTGCTATAATAATCTACGAACCTGACGGATATTGATGCTGGGGTGGTCGGTAGCCATTGGTTCCGAACAGCCCACCAGACCAATATGGTGGTCTTGTAGAAGGATTCGTAGGCCTGTTAGGAGGGTTATTCGGCCTTTGTGGCCTATTATCAGGAGCAGTAGGTGAGTTATTCTGTCCAAATATAACTTGCGGAAAACCTCCAAATAAGATACGCTTTCTTCTATATCCATGCTTCCTCTGACCTTGAGGTGTTACTGCAACAATATACTCACATAAAACATTTGCAGGATACATTTAAATATATCAAAGAATATCTTTACGCCTTCCCAAAATGGATTCGAAGGGGTAGGCAGAAGTAGCGATGGTGGTACGTTAAGAAACGGCAAACTCTCAATGCGCTTGCGCATACACAAAGGGGGTGTTGTTATAGTATACCTTTCTAGGATACCTCCCTTGTGGGAAGGTGATGACGATACACAGATATATGGAATATATATACAAGTGTAAATCCTGAATGTGATGTGCTGGCAGGTGAATGGAAGGTGATTTTGAATGAGTGTCTGGCATACGCAGAAAGAAGGCCATCTTCTTC
>JACCPG010001653.1:0-17747 GCA_016069955.1 Drepana arcuata
GTACTTGTAAGTATTCATGTTAAAGTGAAGTGTGAAGAGACTGATGAATGTGGACGAAGTGAGACATATGTAGGTCTAGAGAGAACTGGTGCTGTACTCTCTACTGTGTGTGTATGTAAATAAAAGGTTGTATAATGTTGTATGAGAATCTGAATGTATGATAGTTTCATAGACTAATGTAAGGTGGCTTATTTGAATAACATTAATAAGTGCTGAAATACAGCCTTTATTGGATAAATAATTTTATATATCTCATTAACACAAAGGTCAACATTTGACGACTTAGATAATCACTGAATATAATTAACAATTTTTCTACCTTCACATTAGTGTCCTAAGTTGTGGAGGGTCTTTGCGCTATTCGTCTGTAAGTTAATATCTAAAATATCTTACCCTTTCCTTACAATATGCCTCAAAATAGACATGGTTATAGCATAGCCCTCCAAGCACCTACTGTATGTAATACTAGTTGGAATCAAATAAATCACAGTTACATTTCTGTTATCGAAGTTATCTCATATTCAGTTTGTAAGTAGGTATATTGCGTACTAATAAGGCCCGGCCCCTAATTAAGTATACATGCATGATTATAAAGATTTGTAATGCGACGTCATGACTTTCGTTATCAGTAACTGACAACAGTAACAAGTAACAACAAACTAGTAGGGAAAGTTTCTATGGGTTCTAATTTATCGATAGTATCGAAAATCTGTGATAACATCTAAACATTTTTTTTTAATACTTAATAATATTAATAAATTCCTATTATTAGTGAATGAATGAATTTGTATATCTAGAAAGCATGTTCACACGAGATGGAAAGTATGAAAAAGATATTGGATTGGAAGAAGGATAACTATGCTCGAGTTGCTGTATAAAATGCGATATTGGTGCCTACTTTATTGTATACTTGATCTTTTCGAAAAATGTCCGGAGTAACGATCATCGAATCCGCAATGAAGAGATTCGCAAATATAAAGATAAACAAAGGCATGTTACATTGGTTTGGACATATAGAAAAGGTTGAGTGAAGAAAGATTGACGATACAGATATACAAATTAAAAGTGTGTGCTAAGCTAGACGAGGCCACGTTCCAACTACCTGGATCAAATCGATCGGAAGCTCAAGGACGGGGACGTCAAAAGTACTCGAAACCGACGAGCATGTATAAAGAGACTGATTAATGTAGACGAAGCGAAAGAGGTATGTAAGTCTAGAGAGAACTCTGCCTACCCCGTTGGGGACTTGGCGTGAAGATATGATGACTATTATTTGTATGTGCTACCTATTGATAGGTTGAAAATCGGTGCCAAGCCAATGAGGTTTAATCTAATACATAAGTGTGCCAAGCCAAATGTAATACTAGGTACCTTACGTACCTACCTAGGGATACCTTCGTCTAGAACAAAACAACCCAACCGGGCAGATACGTGTAATTATGGTGATGCTATAACTACGTCTGAAGGACTTGTATCCACCTCTGGTCTATTTTTCTGGCAGCTATAATAAGCTGTGATTGTTAACATATAATTATTTTTTGACACATAAAACACTGATGACTGCTAGTTGCTTAATTTATTTGAAAATTTGAATTAGGTGGTTTGGTACTTACCAAAGACTACTATTTCATTGAACACTTGTAGATACTATTATTTAATACTTGAACACTTTGAAGCGCTACTTACCTATGAGGGCAGAGGGCAGTGTTATGTGATTTTTTTAAGGCTCTTCTCTTGTATTTGTTATGTTATATTTCATATTTAGGGCGTATATTTATATGACATATTATGTAGAACAAAAATACGTAGCGAGGTTCCGTTATCATCCTTGAATAATATTTAAATGAATAAGAATGGGTATCAAAGGCTTGTGGGGAGTACTGACACCTTTTAGCGAAAAAAAATCTTTACATGAAGTGAGTACTATTGTAAACCAGTGGTATGTATTTACAATAAACTTTTTATACAATTAAGTTCCACAAAGCATTATTTCATTAATAAAGCTTACTAGAGTTTAAACCTAAATTTTACTATTCCAGATTAGAGGAGAAACTATTGCAGTGGACCTATCTGGATGGGTTTGTGACAGTCAGAATGTTACAGAGTATCATGTTCAACCTAAGCTATATCTCAGGTTAAGTATGATCATGGGTACCTATCTCAATCAAATAGATCGGACACTCGGAGGTCATCAGTAACATCCAAAGTACTTTTAACTAGCAAGCATGGATGAAGAGACTAAATGTAAATGAAGTATAAGAGGTCTGTAAGTCTAGATAGAATGTGCACTCTACTCTCTCTGTCTACCCCATGAGGCTCATGGTGTGATCATAGATAATGATACTTCATAATCATCAGTTGCATGAAGAAAGAAGAAAAGTATTTGAGTCTGTTTCTATCCATGTTTTTAAATGTCTTTTTGTAATAATGCTTTGATGGAGATAGCCTGTGATGTGGACAATGATATTATTTAATTGTATAAATATTAATTATTTGACTAAATAAACTTTAAATGTTACTTTCAGAAATTTATTCTTTCGCACAATTTACTTGTTACTAGCTGAAATCAACCCAATATTTGTTCTGGAAGGGGATGCCCCTGAATTAAAGCAGGATGTCATGGCAGCTCGAAATGCTATTCAGTTCCGAGGTGCTGCACCAAAGAGTAATACTGGACACAAGAAACAGCCAGATGTCACTCGAAAGAGATTTAAGGGGGTTCTTAAGGAAGTAAGGGAATTTATACATTATGCAATAAGAGTTAATAATGACGACCGTGTAGTAAGGTGCTGAATCATATATTTTTACTTACAGTGTGAATCTCTCTTGAAATGTATGGGGGTGAGATGTATCAAAGGACGGGGAGAGGCAGAGGCGACATGTGCAGAACTGAATGCTCAAGGTGTATGTGTTTATCAAATATTTGCTTCAGCATGAAGATTTACAGCTCTGAATAAAATACATTATTTTTGCTGCTAGCACTGCACCATGATTTTAATAGCAAAAAATGTTTTTTTCTGAAATTAAGTATATCCAGTGTTGATTCCGCTCAGTAGTTTTTGTGTGAAAGAGGCAGAAATATCCTCACAACCTTTCTCAATTTTAAAATTTGTATATATCCTTCTTAACGCCTTCCCATAAGGGGTAGGCTGAGGCTTGAAGATAGTAACCACACACCCACTTTCCGCCGAAGATACATTTTAGGTTGCCTATACTCAAATACAAATATACATACGTCATTGAATTTCTTCTCAAAGTATTCAGGTTTCCACTATATGTTTTATCTTCACTGTAAGATGACTCAGGAGTCGAACTTGCAAACTTTGGGTTGTATGTAACTGGTCTAATTACTCGGCCACCACGGCGGTGCATATCCATGTGTATAAAATGGAATTGGTCTGTCTCATGCTCAATATTGCTTTGCAGTTGGTAAATGCAGTTGTGTCTCAAGACTCGGATTGCTTTGCATATGGCGCTCGTCGTGTGTATCGCAATTTTAGCGTGTCCAGTGCATCTGGGGGTGGAGCAATGCAAGGCTCGGTCGACTGTTATGACGCTGAGAAGATGTTTGTCTCAAATGGTAACCGATAAAATTCATCATATTTTGAGAGAGGATGTAAAAAGTAAGTATGTAAAAAGTAAAGGAAAAAAAAGTAAATAAAGTGTTTAGTCACACCACGAGCTTTACGGAGGTGAAGGAAAACATCGAGAAGAAATTCAAAGGCGTATCGGCCATCTGTCACGTTGGCACCTAAAATATATCTCCAGTGCAACTCATCATCAACATCTACAACTCTGCCTACCCCTTCGGGGACCCTCGGGGTCTGTAAAGTTATGGGACATATTGGTGTTAATTACAGAAATATGTGCTCTTAGCGGGGATTGGATCCTTAACCCTTGCAGGCAAGACCAAGTCTTGCCCACTTACTTGTCTTGACCTTCATGATCATAATATACGCATCATCCTCTTCATAAATGCTTTCAAATTTTCTTAGGTTTCGGTCGCAACAAAATGGTGGCTTTAGCTCTGCTTTGCGGCTGCGACTATGGCGTAGGTGCTTGTGGGTCTTCGATAGGCACAGCTGTAGCGTTCCTGCATACGATACCTGACAGTGATATTATTCCTCGGTACATTATTTGATCCAATTTTTTTTAAATTTTGTAGCTGCATGCTTGCCAGGATAGTAAGACCAAGAGTAATTATATATATTCACCCTTTCCCACAAGGGTCCTTGATGGGATGAAATGGAGGTGTTACAACACCCTCTTTTCGCCATAGATTTCAGGTTTCAACCTGTCAGATGGCAAGTCCATCGAACAGGACCATAGTCGAGTTACTATTCTATTTGAGTAAAATTCAACCCTATTATCTCTCACATGACGGTTCGGTATTACTTGAAGATTTCATCCTCAACGATTATTATTTTGAAATGTGGAATGACGAATTGTTATTTGGGCTTTAGTGTTGTGACAAATCGTAATGACATTAAATTCGCGCGCAATATTTATGTAAGGTGTTATTTAATATCTAGGAAGTATGAAACGGAAGGAAGGAAACACGAGATAGAAAGTATGAAAAAGATATTGATATAAAGAAGTAGGTATAACTGCCGGAAATAAGGTGAATGGAGCCATGTCGGCGTTGATGGGCAGTAAAAGTCTGAGCAAGAATGCTCGAGTTGCTGTCCACAACGCGATATTGGTACCTACCTAATAGTATGGCAGCGAATCCTGGGTATGCCAGAGGAAGTATGAAAATAGCTTGAATGCAGTTGTGATGCGATCTCTTCGAAAAATTTGTAAGTTTGATCAAAGATCAAATCCACAAGAGATTCGCAAATCAACTGGCGTGAATGAGGGCGTGATTGTAAAGATGAAGAAAGGCATGTTACGTTGGTTTGGACACATAGAAAGGATGAGTAAAGAAAGATTGACGAAACAGATTTACAAAGCAAAAGTGTGTGCAAGAAGAGGCAGAGGAAGGCCACGTTCCAGCTACTTGGATCAAATCGATCGGACGCTCAAGGACGGGAACGTTAAGAGTACTCGAAACCGACGAGCATGTATGAAGAGACTGATGAATGTGGACGAAGCGAAAGAGGTATGTAAGTCTAGAGAGAAATGGCGCTCTATACTCTCTGTCTACCCCGTTAGGGACTTGTATGATGTTGACTTGCGTGATGATATGTATGTATGTATGTGCTATTTGATGGTAATTAGAGAGATATATCTACATATACTATACATACATATATGTATACCATATAACCTATAGTTGGTTTATGATGGTGTTTTTTTTGCAGGCTAATATCGTGGGTGACTGATTGCGATGATTATGCAGAGAAATCCCGCTGGGCCGCCGCCCCTGGGCGCTGTGACCGCTGCGGACACGTCGGTCGCACCCATCTCAAGAACGGGTGCCCGGTCTGCGCCACTCATAAAGGCTGCAGTGATTTGGGGCATAAGTTAGTAAAGTGCCTTGATTTGCCTCTTTCAAGCGCTTTCGCTTTATGTATCATCATCATCATCTTATCATCACGCCAAGTCTCTTATATGTATCAATTCTTTAATAATAAAAACTCTTTCAAAACTCAGTGTAAAAGTTGGCAAACTGTACAGTTGAGTCAAACATGGCTTAAATATTTTGCTTTGCATACAAATGATTTGGTTTTTGATTAATGTTTTATATCGGAAATAAAAACAGCATATAAATAACTTTTTTAGGTCGAAAGTATCGGAAGTCAAACGGGAGCTGTCGCTGCGGAGCCGAGCGCTATCGTGCGGGATGCCATTCCCCGAGCCGAAAGTTATGAAAGAGTTCTTGAACACAGCCACGGAAATAATTGATATCAACACTTTGAAAACTCCTACACCCAGTTTGATACAGTTTGTGGTAAATATTCCAATACTATTGTAGTTATTGTAGGGGAGTTTGTTTCGCATTTTCTTCACCTGACATGCTTCTAGATGGAAACGGTGATAACAGACATTGTATATATGACATCCAATCGAATAAACCCTGTGCCACATCTAATACTTTTAATGTGAAAGTCAGTTTGTTGGTTACGCTTTCATTACGTAACTAGACAATCGATAATCCTGCGATCTTGCATATATGGGATACAGCACAAGAACACATAGACGTTATATCCCGAAAAATACTCGTCCACGGATCATAACTAGCGCAGCTAGTATGCAATAGTCTATGTTCATGGACGATTTTTATTTTGTTGTAATCATTTTAATACAAAAAACATGATACAGAAATTAATGTCTTACAAGTTGGACTGGCCTGAGAGGTACTGTGTGGAGAAGTTTTTGCCCGTCTTAACCAAATGGCATCTGCAAGATGTAATTCCGCACAGGACTTTAAGGCCCGCAGCAATTAAAAAGAAGAGGAACCCAAGAGGTAAATAATTTGCCAGATACCTACTTTACATATCATCACGCCAAATCCTTGACGGGGTAGGCAGGAAGGGTTGAGCGCAGGTTCTACTTCTCCTCATCCAAATTCATCAGTCCCTTTATACAAGCCCGCCGGCTTCAATTATTCTTGACGTTCCCATAGTAAGCAGACTAAATCATTTAGGAAAATTTTATTTGTTCTAAATTAACATTGCGCTCATTCTAGGGGTTCCAAGTTTCGAAGTAGTGTGGGAAGATATAGATGGTCAGTATGATGGCCTTATACCTGATGATCAATACGAAGGTAAGGTTTCATTCTAACTTCTTCGGAATCAAATAAAACTCAAATTGGAAGAAGTATATGTAGTGTAAAATAATTTGTTGCAGAAGGCGAAGAAATATCAATACCTTGGACCTCAACGGAACGACAAGATCTGATGCGTAAGTATTACCCTGATTTAGTACATAAATATGAAGAGTCCATTAAAAAACCGCCCAAAGAGAAGAAGACCAAAGGAAGAAAGAAGAAAGTCGAAGCGGATCCCACTAAACCAAAAAGGAAATACAATAAGAAAATTGAAAAGCTTGTTGAACTTATTAACGAGTCTTTAAAAGTTGACTTGAATACGAGTAAAGCAAACGTAAGCGTTAGTGTGAATAAGCTTAAAAGGAAATTAAAGAGCAATGCAAAGAAAGGTGTCCAGAAATCTATCAACAGCTTTATAGCGAGCAAGAAGCGAAAATCTAGTAGGATATCTATGCAGTCACTGCGGCATAGCTTTCAGAATATGTCTGTAGTATACAACGACTATTACAACTCGAACGATCGGTTGTTTGACGATAAGGAAAATCTGGAGGTTGCTGGAGACAAACATCTACTGAGCATGCTAGATAACACTGATGATGTGAATGAAGATGTAAGCGAGACAGAGCTTTCTGATATAATTGACGGCATCTTCAATAGACCTACAGTAACAAAGACTGCCAGAGTAAATAATAAATTAGTTAATCTTATATTCGATAAGAATTCCACACCCAAAAAAAATCCCAGGAAAAGTATGTTGATTGAGACACACAAATATTGCTCGACACCTAAAGATAGTCCAGTACAGAAAAAGAGGCTCAGTTTCAATTACGCGGCTAACAGTGTGAATCATTCGTTAACGTCAAAGGTAAATACGAGTTATTTCTTTGATAAATTAAGTGAGCGCGGAGATGCTTTCGAAATGTCTTTGGGGCATAAGAGTGCCGTTATTAATTTAGAATGTGATACGACTGTTGAGTACAGTTTACCCGAAGTTTGTTTGTGAAATTATGCCAAATAAAGAATACAATATTGACATGTGTTTGCATTAACTTCCATCAAATCTATACTAATATTATAAAGAGGAAATATTTGTATGTAGGTAGGTATATTGAATAAGCTCCGAAACAACTGGACCGATTTGAAAAATTATTTCACCATTGGAAAACTACTTTCACCCTGAGTGACAGGCTATATTTTCTTTTATAAAATTTTTGAATGTCCACCCGTGCGAAGCCGTGACGGACCGCTAGTATTTTATAAATTGTGGGATGTACAAATGTGTATATATATATTAGGTGTGCAGAGCAAATACGTATATTTATATACGTTTCATCACGTCGGTAGTATCCCAAGGGGTCACCTTTTACACCACCATTCACCAGTTTCTTCAAACATGCTCGCTGTTTTTGAGTACTCTTGACATTCCCAACCTTGAATGTTAGATCGATTTGATAAATAGGTAATATACCTAGATAATAAACAAGTATTGATGTCATTTCTGTAATCGATTTTCAAATTTCCTATTTCAAGATGGCTGTCATTTTAAAGAACAGGAAGCAATGGTTGATCTGTTATCTGAACTTGATCTGAACTAGTGTAATAAAGGTTAAGGTCTTGTAGTTTACAACCCAGACATCTGTCTGCGGATTTATTGCGGGCGTCTGATACCAGATGGCGTGATTTTGGGACGAATCAAAATCGGTATGAATGTGGTACTATGGTATGACTTTACGACAAACTGCATCTTCTAGTGATTAATTATAATTCCGCCTTATTGTTAAGACTGCTTTACTTAATGAGTATGAGCACGAACTACTTTTAAAAATAAGATACCGTGTAGGTAATTGAATTCAGTACAAAACTTATCTGTCTAGTATTTTTTAACAAGAGTTTGAGACAAATATTTATGGAAGTACACAAGTGTGAAATTGTAAATTGATAGCGAGAATCATTTACATAAGTGACGTGCTATTGCTAGGTAGAATTATAAAAGAAATATAAAAGGTATCTACAGATAAAAAATATATCATTTAACATATACCTAAATATTCTTCAGGCCTTACCATAAGGGTCGCCGAGGAGGTAGGCAAAGGTGTAGCAACACACTATTTTCGCCGGAGATATATATTTAGGTGCAATTACGTGAAAGATAGCAAGTTCTCGGGTGAAAACTGCGACCGATATTTACGTTCTTGAATCCTTTTTTGAAATGAAATAACATTTTTATTCGACACGTCAAGATAAGAATTAACTAAATACCAAATATCAAATGTCAGTCAGTTTTAGTCAATTAATTGATTGTATCAGCTCAATTAAAGAAATGCGCTTTTTGTCCGCACAATGCACCAATGGTGCAGTTCCAGCTTGATACAAATTACTGTACCAGCCCAGTGAATTCGTTTATCGTTACAGCGTGCATTCTGCGCTGATCGCCAGGAAACGTCCAGTTACGTAACAAAAAATAAAACTGGACCAACTTTTGTTGCACGAGCAGTGACAAAATATTCTCGTCCAATTGTATTGGATTCTGCCAAAACGAACCGTAACGTATTTGTAAATCATTTATCTCTATGCATGTACGTAAATTATAACGTGGTAGAGTTTGGTTTGAACGCATTAATCTCAGGAATAAATAAACCGAACTCATCTGGTTGATAAAATAATGTAGCATAGATAGATTGAGGAACGCTAAAGTATGCTAAAATGATCAAGCTACTACCCAAGGGAGTGGAGCATATTATATCTTCTCTCTATAACATACATAACGCGAGTGAAACCGCTGGGTAGTAGACAGAATAATACGAATATAATAATATATATAATATATCCTCACGCCTTCCCACAAGGGTCCCCGAAGGGGTAGGCAGAGGTGTATAGGTAATACCCACACACCCACTTTCCGCCAAGAGGTCTATTAGGTGTCAACGTGACAGATGGCGAGTCCATCGCCGTTACTCAGGCACGACTATACATACGCCTTTGAATTTCTTCTCAGACGTATGCAGGTTTCCTCTCGATGTCTTCCTTCACCGTAAAGCTCGTGGTGTGACTAATCACTGTACTTAAGTTCAGAAAAACTCATTGCGAACTTGCGACCTTTGCGTCGCAGGTAACTGCTACAACCACTCGGCCACCACGGCTCAATACGAATATAGTTTAGTTAACTTATGCATTAGTGGATGCGAGTTTATGTGTGTTATAAAGAAGCCAGCGTTGGCATGACTGGCTCTGATGGCTCTATACAATATTCAAAAGTTCAGACTTAAATATAACAAATACAATTTTGTAAAGGTTGATTAACAAAAAAAAATGCTGCCAATATGACAGATTAGTGAGTTTATCGCTCCGTTACTTCAGCGTGACTTTGCGCATCTTTGAATTTCTCCATAAACGTGTGCAGGATAAGACGTTTCCTTCACTGTAAATATTATAATATTACAACACAACCTTAATATTTAACTTAATTACAGTGTAATATAATAATATTACACTGTAATTAAGTTCAGAATAAACTCTTTTAGATACTGAATTCCAGAATCGTAAACACTGTAATGTTTATTTTTTAGGCGACTACGCGAAGCACTCATCCACTGTTGTATTTGTAACCAAATAATAAATAAAAGTCTGTTTTTGACATCATAACTTTAACCCGGTATGAGCCCCTGTAACCCTCTTGAGGATGACTCTGCGCTGAATGATCTGTACGCCTCGGGCCAGTTTGTACAATATGCCGAATTCGTACAATCAACTCACGCTCCAAGTCTTGTGTACGTTGATTAATGTGCAAGCTTGTTCTATTCGGCTCATGCTGATTGCGCCGATTTATCCAACAGAACAAAATTCTTTGTTTATTGTTTTGCGTATACCTACATTTATGGTAATAGCAAGTAGCCTTCGGCCAAGGCTTTACTTGTGTTTTTGAATACTCATTTTTCTTCCGGGATGCTTTAAACTCTCTTTTTCTATACACCTAGTTGGATTTTTTTCATATCAGGCTTTATAGAGTTCCTATGATGACCGTCTAGAAAAAGTATTTTTTTATCCATCGAGATCAGTTCTTTTTCTGTTATAAACAGCCAATGTGTACGCAAATATTATAATGAGTAGTTAAGAAGGCGTAGGAAGCAATTCTCGCATTTATAATTTAACTAGGGCCGTTTTATCATTTAATCTGGCTTGACAAACTTATCAAAATAAGATACCTACATGAAGAGTGCCAGTTTTCTCCACATTTGAGGACCTCTTTAGCTTCATCCACATGCAGTCGCTCCATACGTGCTCGCCGGCTTAGATACATATAAACACAGTAACTATATTTGTGAGCTACGTGCACGGACTATCATATTTAGATCTAAATGATTTTCTATAGGAAAAGATATGGTGTTTACATAGTAATGTAGTATTAAAATTATCTTATATATACACAACATATATAACTACGGAAACAGTTTGCCCTTTGTTACTCTTCTGGGACGTGAAATAACTTATTTCCTTTGATCGAATCAAACTGTCATGTTAAAAATAGTGATTTGTATAACCTACCTATTGTAGTAATCAATGTTATAAATAGTACAGGTATAACTACTCTAAAACAATTAACAAAAGAGATAATATTATTTAGAATTCAAATATGATTATGCAAAGCCTCACTGTCGCTGCGAACAAAAGGAATTAGGGCTACCTACGTCACTACTATACTGGCTACGAGCTACGTTCTCGTAGCGGCTCTACGTATAGCTACGATGTGCCTACGCTTTACGGCTACGGTAATAAAATTGTTAATTTATAGCGTCGAAAAAAACTAGACATATTTAAAAAAAAACTTGTTTCAGAGTGAAAATATTCCCCGGATTTACCGTTTTTCATCACTTGTATAAGTATATCTCTATAGTGTAGGTATCTATACCCTTAAGAGCAGTTTGTTGTACACTTGTAGTTTGTTGTTTAAGTGATAGAATCGTATTATCGATCCGTAATGCGTATAACAAACTTGTTATACGCAGTTCGCAGGCGCTAAGTACAAATATGAATATAAATTTACCATCATCAAATATTTTACATAGTTACCATGTAACGCTTTGATACCACGCTGTATTTCCGAGAGTGAATTAACATAATAAACAGGCCAGTGGAATCTCGACAGTGTTTCATTCAGGAAGGCTTCCGGCAAACTGAGTTCTCTCTCTCATTGCGTATGTTTTTCTGGAATCGTCGCCACCTGCCGTATTCCCAGGAATATCAATTTCCGCAATTTTAATAGCTCCGATCAAACTTCCGATCACTTTGTCGCTGAAGAATATTGTTAAAATAACATTCTAGAGGACGGGTCGCTTTAATAGATTTTCCAATTTGAAATAATACCATTATACAAGCACTAGTTAATTGTTAATATACTATTTGCACCTAACGCTCGCGCCAACATTGAAGGTATGCTCTCCCAACGCGCGCCTACAGTTCAATAAGTTCTGAACTCAAAGTTCAACTTACACTAAGGCGATGCGATGTCTAGATTTACAAAGTGCACAATGCGGCGGACGATCGAACCGTAAAACGCTACGAGAAGTCTAAATTCTTTTTGACCTCATCACTATGTTAGAACGAGAAGCGTGGCGGGTTTGTTCACCCCTGCATCGTGAGATTTCGCGGGGCGTCGGGGCGAGTCGGGAGGGAGCGTCGCAGAGCGCGCGCGCGTACCCGGCCGCTTCGCCATTGCGACGGAGGCTGTCGTGTGTCGGTGGAGGTCCGTACGTGCGCTCGTTCCCCGCCGCGTCGCCCGTGCGTTGTCCGTGTGCACTCCCGTCCGCCGCGTGAACACGCCCCGAGCGCCGAGCGTCGCTAGCACCGCCGAGCCCGCTTGCTCCGCCGCGCCGGTCCGCGTGCCGGTCAAGCCGCGCAGTGCATGTGCCTACCCCTAGCTCAGTGACCACGTTCCCGGGTACCGGCGATTGTGGCGCGATGTAAGAAAGCCGTAGCCGCGAGTCCATGTGTAAGTGGGTGCGTGTATCACTAACTCTGCATGGCGATTGTCAAGCGGTGGTTAAGCTTTTCCGCAAGGCAAAAATTCCAGCGAAGAGCTATCTGAAAAGAAATAATGCATTAGAAATCAGCCTGCCTTAGGGAGCTGCCGATGTAATGTAACCTCTAATCAAAAGGGATAGTTGCGCACGTGCGCTGTTGTCTTTGATCCAAAAGAATTCCATAACTGAGGCTTTACCTTCAAAGAAACAATAAATATATGAGGTTTATTAACTTTAGTGCATGTTGGCAACATACCTGACATAGTACGTACATTGCCAACGTAACAGGTGTCGTCAAATGCAATCTATCTGTGAATCGGTGACGTTTGACATTGAGATATCCACGACATCACACGGTTATTGTTATAAAAATCAATATGATTTGATTCTATGATCTAAAAAAAAACAATATAATTTCAATAAAAATCCTTTGTAGTCGGTTAATGATACATACTTGTAGTCGATTTTTCTACAAGCACGTGATTGAAAGAAAAGAAATCTTAACAAAGGATTTATTTTGTTGTAAATTGTAATAGTAACCTTTGTAATAGACAATTACGTAGAGAGAAGGCGATAGGGGAAGAAACCCCGCGCAGATAATGTAGATGACTACACTCATAAGAGGCGAAATCGAATGAATTTCCAAGGGAAATGAAAAACGTTTTGTGGCAGCCGTTGTCAGTGGAGCATTCGATTTTCTGTTTATTTTTCTCATTGCCTGACCCCAGATTAAAAGAAAGCTTTGACTGTTACTCAAACGATCTTATTCTATTTTTGTTTCATTTTGTATTTAAGCCCATACACACACACCTACACATATATAAGCCAGTATGATAAAAATACCTTCCGTCTTAAATGGAAGTTATAGAAAGACGTTAGAAATTTATAGAGGTACTAATATAAAATAGGGGTCGAAGCAGCAACGCAATATGCCCTTGTATATTGCTTTGGGGGTTAACTATACCTACTAGTAGTGGCTTGGTGGAGAGTTGGGAAGCTTTGAGATGAAGTGTGGGGGTAGAGAGGGGTGTCGGCTAGCATAGCTGTTTGTTACATAAATTGGATAGCAGCATGAAAGATCATCCAGTTTTAAGTAAACATTCGCAAAACATACAAGTCTCTTTCGGGAGTGGCCTTAATATCTTTGGAGTATGAAACGGCTACATATATAAGTTACAATGCTAATGCTCTAGTCATGTCTCATAAGATGTAAAAAAAGAAAATCTGACTTTCATGCCCAAGAAAAAGTTATAAAACGACGTCGGAGCACAATGAAGTTCTTTGTAAAATTAGCCTGAGCCGAGAACTTTCAACATCCAAGAACTGAAAATGGTAATGTGAACGAATGAATGCTATTTTCGCGACCATTGACGTATATTAAGAGGAACGACGCCCACAATGGGAGCAGTCAAAGAAAATGACAGAGCATGGGAATGTTCGCTAGATAACGCCCGGAAAAATGTTTTTGGGGCACAGAGCGTTTGAAAAAGTACGGTAAATTGTTGAACATATAGCTTCGGGAGCGGCGGAATGTGACATATATCAGGGTATCTCGTTGTGTCGGAGTTGCGCTACAACGAAAACATTCAGAAAATGAGCGCGCGTCACGAGCAGGCCGGCGGAAATAAATGGCGCTTGTTCCACACGTGACACAAACGGAATGATCAAATACCAAATGTTTACTCAATTTTAAATAAATGCGCAATTGATGTTCCAAACCTTACAAGGATAACTTTTAATTCAGTGTTTTTTCAATGAAGCTGTTCGACTCCTGTATATAATTCCTACGGAGATATGTACCTTAACTTAGATGCAACGTGACAGATGGCTAGTCCATCTTCGTTCCTCAACTCTTCAACTTTACTTACATCACTTTTAGGCGTTTGCAGCTTTCCTCACCTTAAATTACGTGTTCGCTATGTACATATAAACCACTGTCTTTAAGTTCGGAGAATACTCTTTGCTAGAGACCGCGGGGATTTGAATTAGAATCTTAATTTAGCCGTCGACTACTTAAACCGGTCGCCCTTCACGGCTTTTCATCATAAATTGATATTTTATTTTTGAAGCTTGTCTGAGAAAGTTAATAAAAAATATCTCGTCTCGGTTATAAACGGTAAGGGGACATAAACAGTGCTCGAGGAACGTCGTAATAAAAGTTAGCACAAGTATCTCTGCCATAACACCTAGCTATTTTTAAAAGTTCTCGTAGAATTATTGCCCCTTTGTCTTTGATCTCGGAAGAATTTTTCAATAAGGGCGACCTTTATTTCATAGCTTACATAATTTCGTAGGCTAAGTGGTGTATATTACCATCAACAAAGATCTTTTTAAAATGAAGGAAAATGTAATAAACGGACGATGTAATGCAAACATATTTTTTTTAATCGAATCAGTTGTACCTGAGATTAGCGTGTTCAAACAAACATACGAACTCTGCCTCTTTATAATAGTATATATATATATATATCCTCACGCCTTCCCACAAGGGTCCCCGAAGGGGTAGGCAGAGGTGTATAGGTAATACCCACACACCCACTTTCCGCCAGAGGCATATTAGGTGCCAACGTGACAGATGGCGAGTCCATCGCCGTTACTCAAGCACGACTATACATACGCCTTTGAATTTCTTCTCAGACGTATGCAGGTTTCCTCTCGATGTTTTCCTTCACCGTAAAGCTCGTGGTGTGACTAATCACTGTACTTAAGTTTAGAAAAACTCATTGGTACAGTCGGGATTCGAACTTGCGACCTCTGCGTCGCAGGCAACTGCTCGAACCACTCGGCCACCACGGCTCTAATAGTATATAATATAAAGTATATAAATAAGAGAAAAAAAAATAATACATTTCAATATAATTACGGGTGAAAAGAATTGTCGGAAATAACCGACAATTCTTTATATTAATTGTATTTAAATATATAAACCTTTTTTCTAGAAGACCATTTTTTATCAACCTTTGCTCATACCAAGTATCTTCACGCCGTTCTACAGGCTTATGGCGTGAATATAAAGACATTCACACTTAAAGCTATAACCATATCAGTTTACATCATTTACCTATTCGCTAGTATCTATCTATATCATCTTGTTAGAAATATGGATGTACATATAATTTCTTCCTAAGGCCTTGGGAGACAGTGTGGAAAGGCGTGAAGATAAAAGGAAATCGGTCAAATCAGTTTAAGATACATTAATAAAACTATGATGAAATAAATATGATTCCATTTTCGATTAACAGTGGATTAATTCGATTCAATTTGGATGGTTTTACGAAATAAAATTTAGACTTAACGGCGTGTAAAGTAAAGTTCTTTAAAATATTTAGCATTGAAGTAGCAATTCAGAAGTAAAAGTGTATCGAAGCCTCATGGGTGTTGCGTGAAGTGTGAACCCGCGATCTAAAGCTTCGCAGTCAGGAGCCCTGACCACTTGACCGGACGACCGTCTTAGTATAAGTGTTATGTTGTTGTGCAGGTGCAGGTCGGTGAGAGGAAGCGCGCGGTGACGAGATGGCTGCGCCGGCCAGCTGATAGCATGCGGGCGGCGGCGCGCCGGCCCGCCCCGACCTAGAGCATCACACCACGACCACATTCACGGGTACCCACTGTACAACATCCGTCTATAGCATATTAGGTATATCCTATCCGATGCCCCCAAAAATTTGACCTTGTACGTTCGCTCTTCGTGTTTGCTACCCAAAAGCCTTATTACCAAAGTTTTACACTTTTACCATAGATTTTGTTTCCATACAAATATATTATTATGTATTTACAATAACAACAATTAACAACATTTACAAAAAGTACAACAGTCAGAGCCGTGGTGGCCGAGTTGCTTGCAACACAAACATTTTAATTTCACAACAACGAGTGTAACAACGAGTATTTCTGAACTTAAGTACAGTGATTGGTCACACCACTAGCTTAACGATGAAGGAAAGCACCGATAGGAAATCCGCATTGGCTTGAGACGAAATTCTAACGTGGATGTATAGTCGTGCTTGAGAGACAGCGATGGACTCTCCATCTATTGCGTTGGCTCTTAACATACATTTCCGGCTGACGGGTACTACACACATCTGCCTGGCCTTTCCCCTGGGTTACTTTACTATTTACTTCACTTACTTATCTATACGAATATAATAAAAGTCTCTAGAAATACATGCTATTGAGCATTACGCTTCGAGATTTAAGCGAAAAAAGGAAAAAAATAATTATATGATTTATTCATTGAAATTTAAAATTAAACTATGAGTATAAAATTAAAGAGTTCCGCAAGCGCCTACTTTAAATATATTAATAGCAGGTAGTAGTACTTCAATGAAGTAACACTGTTACAATAGTTATTTTATCTGGACTATTACGCTTATTGTAAAACGAATGAATCCTGCTCGCTACAATGTCATACTATTGACACAGGCTGGGCTCATTCTTTGGAACTTTAAAGCTAACTTTCCTTGCATTGCATACGAAATTTAAATGACGTCACACGCGAGCTATTGAAAGGACAGATTGCACGCTTTATACTCAATTTCCTGCTGGGAAAAATATACATATTGCACATGTGATTTCTACTTTCATTCATGGACAAATAGGTATAATAACATTCATATTTTTTGTTAAAGTGCGAGGGATACTCCTAATAATGGCCTTAGTTCAGGAGCCTTACCAGTAATATTTAGAATTTTTAAACGTAGACTATGGACCCTCTGGAATTAGCTCCATTTGAGGTTTTCCTAAGAGAGTGTATGCATATTCTTGGCAATCCTGGTGCACCCACCCAACACAGGCTAAGGAAAATAATGTAGGATCCGTAAGCGTGCGATGGATACCTTCTGTATTTTCAGCGTAATCAGGCAGCGATTATCGCTTGCCACCTGATGAACCGTATGCTTATTTAGCAACTCTGGGCTATAAAAATCTAAGAAATAAGTCAATATCGAAAGGAAATCATATTAAAAAAAGATTAAGCCCATCACGAGCCTTACAGACAAGGAAAACACTGTGAGAATACC
>JACCPG010001654.1:0-19744 GCA_016069955.1 Drepana arcuata
AGTTGTGCAATATCCAAGTTCTTGCAAAACTGCAATACACATATAAAGTCAAATTTCTTGAAACGCCTTTTACCTTGAACGGGAGACCGCAGATTATTTTCCAATAAAACCTTTGCGTTCATCATTATTTCACCGCGTGTCAAAGTTACAACGCCCTTGATTTTAAATCTTCTTTTAACATATTCGTTTTTGTAATGTTATTGATTGTACGAGATTTGGCAACGCATACATATTCGACAGATCTCCATAAATACGGATTAGTAGACTGTTTGCTAATACAATGTGCCTGATAAATAACATAATATAGTATGTGAAGAAAAACATCGAGATATAATATGTAAACGCTTTAGGAGAAATTCAAATTAAAATCGCGTTTGTATAGCCCTGTTGGAGTAAAGGCATTAGGCTCACCATACTCACGTTAGCACCTAAAAATATATGCCTAGTGGAAAGTGGGCGTGAAGATATATTAATAAATTACATAAGTGACGTGTCATACCACGTAAGATCCTGTTTTCCTTCAACACCTTAAAAACGCACCTGGCAGATATATTGACAAAGAAGTTCTAATAAATATAAATTCGATATCCTAGTATTTTGTAAATATGTATTTCTAAGTACTTGCAATGAAGAGAATGTTGATCTTATTATAACCAAATATTTTTTATTAAAAATTCTCACAGTAAGCCCGTAATGATAATTATTATAGATTCATTCACGTTGATAGTTAACAATGAAAATTTGCATATTTGCACATATATTTCCTAATAAGATGATGTCCTGACGTCATCAGGACATCCGCCTCATCGAATACTGAAACAAATTGATAAATACTCATTCGAAACGAAATGTTTTGCGAAGATTGAAAATGTACCATTGAACCTTATTGCAGAGTGATAAAGTACAATATTAAAAACTCGCAGATGAATGGACTTCGTTATTTCAATGACACTTATCGAATAAATATGTCAAAGGTCTGCGAAGAGATCGCGGAAGAGGCAATAACAAGCTATAATTAACACTGGTACATAAGGCTTAAGGTACAAAATGGTTTGTGTTGAACCAACCGACGTCATAGGCGAAATATCATTTCAACATCCTCTTATAAATATTGTGTGTTCTCCAATTTACTGTTGACCTTTGTCACTGGACTTAATTAGATGCAATTTAATTAGTTGATATTCGGTCTGTTCAGAGTTGACCATGAAGTAGCCACAAAGTTAGCGTACATATTGGCTCAATTATTAGTATTTATGTCGAAGATTTACGGTAAAGGATAACATCGAGAAACACCCATAGTCAACGTGACAGGTGGACTCGCAATCTGTCACGTTGGCACCTAAAATATACCTCTGACGGAAAAAAGGTGTGTACTACACCATCAAAGAATTTTGTGGGAAGAAATTGTTCGTCAATTACACCTGTTTCTATGCGTTTGTGGCACGAGTTTCTATGAATTGAGGTGTAAAATAATATGAAGGTGCTCCAAAATTTAACATCAGCATAATGTATTATATTTCTATTATATATTTTATTAATAAACAATATAACATTATTACTCGGACGCTCAAGGACGGGAACGTTAAGAGTACTCGAAACCGACGAGCATGTATGAAGAGACTGATGAATGTGGACGAGGCGAAAGAGGTATGTAAGTCTAGAGAGAACTGGCGCTCTATACTCTCTGCCTACCCCGTTAGGGACTTGGGGCGTGGACCGTTAGGGCGTGATGATATGTATGTATTATTACTTTAGTTAATTGTTATTGAAACAGATCCAACGCCCACAAAAATATAGAGGCAATCGGTGTTTTTTTTATGTAAATCATTACATACGAGATCAGATACTCAAGGCCGGGAACGTACTCGAAATCGAAGAGCTTGTATGAAGAGACTGATGAATGTGGACGAAGCGAAAGAGCTATGTAAGTCTATACTCTCTGACTACCCCGTTAGGGACTCGGCATGATGATATGTATGTACATACGAGACTCGTTGATGTCTTTTCTTTTACAAAATACATACATATACATACATATCATCACGCCAAGTCCCTAACGGGGTAGGCAGAGAGTATAGAGCACCAGTTCTCTCTAGTTCTTCTTTTACAAAATAAGTTTTGTATTTTCTTGAGCTTTGGCTTGTTTTCAGATGTTAGGTAGTTCGTACTGCCTTTCGATTACAATATTCTCTATTTCTTCCTTCCTTCTAGTTTTTAGTTTTAGTTCAACATAAAATATTTTCCTCTAAGCCGGTTAATTATTACTTATGTTACGTTAATTTAATTGAGTGAAACCTCCAGAACCTTCGTTTTGTTGTAACTTTATTCGTATTTTTTAAATAGCGTAATATTATTCTATAAAAACAACGAAAACGAGTTCTCTATTTCACAAATGAAAAAGGTATAAATTAATTAATAAAGTTGGAATCAACTAACCAAGCTATAGATAGTAAGCGGCAAAATTATAATAATATGACTTCTTAAGAGATATCAAGGTAACACTTTTCTACATAAATTTAATATATCAGATCAAGTTTTTCAACTTTTTTTGTCATCACTGTCTTTTATAGGTGTGGTATTAATCATATTCAACAAGTTGTTTGGAAAAGTTAGTATGATCAAGAATAATTACTCAAGCACGAATGTATATACGCCTTTGAATTTCTTCTCAAACGTATGGAGGTTTTCTCTCGATGTTTTCCTTCACCGTAAAGCTCGTGGTGTGACTAATCTATGTACTTAAGTTAATAAAAACTCATTGGTACTGTTGGGATTTCAATTTGCAATTGGAGCTGGAAGCAACTGCTCAAACCACTCGGCCAGCACGGCTTGTATACAGTATTTTATAGATCTATGAAGTAAGCACCGCTTTGCGCGTTAGTAGTCGAATACCTACGTGAGTTTCTTGTGGAGTATACTAAACTGTAGATTTCGACCCCAATGGATTTTTTTGGCATTAATTACAGGCTTAGAATGTCTAACCATTTGTTTAACCAAGGACCCAATGTTCCTTCTGGTAGGTGCGAAGGTCAGGTTGCAGTCGCTCGGATTAACGATCTAGTTGGAAACCACAAAGAATCAGACCGCCTTTCGACCTCAACAATAATTTAAGGCCGTTATGATGTACGTGACATCTTACTTGATCCTCTCCAATTTGAGTTTTTAAATACAACTAAACACCTGATCACTGTATAATAACTTAGTTGCAAGTGTTACACAATATATAAACAAGTGGCGCTTAGCATAAAGTAATGAAGACATGAGTGTATACATTTCGCAATTCACCGTAAGTATGGAAAATACAATGTCTCAGCTGGACTTTATAATTATAACTAGCGGATTTACCCGGCGTGTGCTACTACGCCAAAATATTTACGCTATAGGTAGTAGGTAGTAGCCACACACCCACTAACGTGACAGATGGATAATCCATCGCCGTTACTCAAGCACTATAGTTACTTGCGAAGTTAAACATTGCAGGTTAAAGAAATATTGTAGCTAAGAAGCTTCTCTTATGTACAGTGTCTATTAAAGAGCAATTTTACTCATTATCTAGCGCTGTACTAGCATTAGTAAAGTTAGTTTCTTAACCAAAGAAACATAAATTGTATAGAGCCGTGGTGGCCGAGTGGTTCGAGCAGTTGCCTGCGACGCAAAGGTCTCAAGTTCGAGTCCCGACTGTACCAATGAGTTTTTCTGAACTTAAGTACAGTGATTATTCACGCCACGCGCTTTACGGTGAAGGAAAACATTGAGAGGAAACCTGCATTCGTCTGAGAAGAAATTCAAAGGCGTAGGTATAGTCGTGCTTGAGTAACGGCGGTGGACTCGCCATCTGTCACGTTGGCACCTAATATACCTCTGGCGGAATGTGGGTGTGTAGGTATTACCTATACACCTCTGCCTACCCCTTCGGGGACCCTTGTGGGAAGGCGTGAGGATATATTATATTATTATAGTTATGTATTATATTATTAATTTTATTGCATGATTAGAAGCATCTTAAAGGTATGTTTGGTATGAGGAGCTACCGCCGAATAAAAATGCATGCATTATGCATAAGACGACAAGCAGATTTGCTAATAGGGAAGGAACATTTGCAAATATTCAATAAAATCAACCATACTCGTCTACACACCTACGCAGTTTGAAATTAATAAAAGATAATTTCCAATACCCGAGCGGACGTAGACTTACAGAATGGCCATAATAAATCGTGCTGAGAACAATATACGTCACCATTTTCTGTAAACTTATTGGTAAGCCTCGCATGTTTTAATCTTATGTAATCAGAATTTATGCCGAAACTGGTGAAGGTCAATCGTCTGTAATTTTCTCTCAGACAATATTAAAGTATGCAGTCTCGATCATCCGTATTGTAGGTATGTTGATTGGCACAGCAATTAAAAGAGCGCATGGTTTGATTGTTTAACAACCGAAAAAGTTTTAATTTAATTACATATTGTAATTGGAACTGGTATTGATCGGTGCTCAGACGGAAACTGCTTGGTTTGTTATTTTATATATTTTCAATTTAAGCCGTGGAGACTGTGTGCTTCGATTAGTCGACTCCCAAATGACTTCTTCCGCCTAAAACATTTATTTACATTTATAAAACAAAAAAGGTTCCAAAGGAGTTTCCTTCAGCGAACACTCAGGTTGTGGAATGAGCTCTCCGTTGAGATTTTCTCTGGAGAGCCCAGCATGGAGTTCTTCAACAAGAACAGATCATTGAAAAGATTTACTCTTAACCATTCTGCTAGTCTCCTATTAATATAAACAAAGGAGATTCAGTTCAGAAGAGAACAGAAGAGTATTTACTCATTTTCCGAAATGAAATCAATTTGAATCATAACTCAGCCCAGCCCAGCTTCCTAGTTCGCGAATCAGCAACGTCCTAAGTTGAGATCTAAGTTAACCGCTCAAGAAGTGCCTGGCTGGAGGCTTTTAGGTCTCACCATTGTTCTGTAAATGAATTATAAGCTTACACAGACCTTGTAAACGGCAATATTTATAAATGGAGCATTTAATAATACCAGGACAAGATGATTCAATAACATCTCATGATTATTTAACATAAAAAAGCAGTTGGTTTGGCCGTCCGATTGACAGATGGCCTCCCGCTATCTTCCATCTGACATGGCAACGTATCAAGATGATTTGTTGACATCAAGTGCTTGCATAGTCCAAATAATAAATTACTCAACTGGGCAAAAGGCCACAGGCTGAACAATGCAATATTGAGGTTACAGGGTTACAAACATTACCTACTTTAAAATATTACAAACAAATTATTTTTGAGTGACCTTTTCTCCTCTCGAATTGCAAATATATTTTAGTATTCCGTAGCTATGAACACACGTTCTTATTAAAGTTTAATCCAGCATGTCTGTCCAAACATAATTAGGTTTTATCATGCCTGTACTTTCTACGTCATATCTGATAGTGTATGGCGATAGCTCTTACAAAATGTGCTGATGCATGCGGTTAGGTTGTTTCCCAGCTGCAAGACATTTATATGATGTATATTTCTTTCAAGAAGCTTCCTTAGACACCTATTATACTTAGTACCAGCGTAGCCTAAGTTAGGATACACCACTTTGTTGTTACAAAAAATTAAAGATAAGGAAAACAGTAAGGAGTAATTAAATGATGTATGGCCGAACCAAATGGTTACTCATATAATTTATCTTTATTTAATTTATTATTATCCATATAATTTACTAAATCTAGCTTGACAATAAAGCTGGACCCCAGTGCGGGCATTTGGCAATCAACAGAAACATGATATGTATGGTGGGGTAACGTGTGTACCTGCAAGCGTTTTAAAAGAAATTCAGACGTATGTATGAACAGGTGCGGCCGAGAAAAGGCGATGGACTATCTATCGGTCACTTTGGCACCTAAATATATCTTTGATGAAAAAAATGGGTCACATACCCACTACACCTTCACACCTCTGCCTACTCTTTCGGAGACCCTTGTGAGAAGGCGTGTAGATATAAAAATATAACAGAGATAAAATGGGTCACTACCATACTACATATCAACAAAAGCTCAAAACAATATATTATTTCGGCAGGTATACTCTAAGAAAGAGGTCTCCATTAAAATATATAATTGCCCCATTGGTTATATAATTATACAGTAAGTTAATGCGAAGACAGCTTGTAATTGATTTAAACACGTTTTCATTTCGATGCCAAGTTTATGGCAGTGACATAATACCGCCCACTCTCAAAATAACTTGGTCGGAGTAATGTATATTAATTTTGATTAACATCTATTGTTAAGGCATCATCGTTTCGGTCCAAGGCGAAAATGAGGTCCATAATTCATTTCGATGAGGAAACAATGTATTTTCACAAATACATTTATAAATAGCCGTAGTGGCCGAGTGGTTTGAGTCTGCAACACAAACATTGAGATTCTGAACTTAAGTACAGTGATTAGTTACACCAAGAGCTTTACAGTGAAGGGAAACAACGAGAGGAAACCTGCATACGTCTGAGAAGCAATTCAAAGGCGTATGTATAGTCGTGATTGATTAACGGCGGAGGACTCACCAACTGTCAACGGAAAGTGGGTGGTGGGTAATACCTACACACCTCTGCCTAACCCTTCGGGGACCCATGTGGGAAGGCTTGAGGCTTTATATGTATGCACGGTGAGAGCTATGTAAAAACATTGTTTCCATGTGTTTATGTTTGTTTGATATATATTCCTATGTATATATTATAGATATATAGAGGAAGAGGAAGTATGAAAATAGCTTGAATGCAGTCGAGATGCGATCTCTTCGAAAAATTTGCGGCGTCACGATATTAGATCGAATCCGCAATGAAGAGATTCGCAAATCAACTGGCGTGAATGAGGGCGTGATTGTAAAGATGAAGAAAGGCATGTTACGTTGGTTTGGATACAGAAAGGATGAGTGAAGAAAGATTGACGAAACAGATATACAAAGCAAAAGTGTGTGCAAGAAGAGGCAGAGGAAGGCCACGTTCCAACTACCTGGATCAAATAGATCGGACTCTGAAGGACGGGAACGTTAAGAGTACTCGAAACCGACGAGCATGTATGAAGAGACTGATGAATGTGGACGAAGCGAAAGAGGTATGTAAGTCTAGAGAGAACTGACGCTCTATACTCTCTGCTTACCCCGTTAGGGACTTGGCGTGATGATATGTATGTATGTATGATATATATTCCAAAATACAAAATACTGAAATTAATCTTGCGGTGTGTGAAGAAGGCATCAAGAGCATTTTAATTAAGACATATTTGTTAACAATGGAATCATGGAGATAATTTTACTATGAATATGAAAACCACTTAACGAACACTTTACGTACCTACTGATGAGTTGCGAAAACAGTCCTTGAAACAATGACATTTAAAAAATATTTTCATTGAAAAAGTCTCTTATTCATAGTTGGGATTTCTCTTCATTAAATCAGCATACCCGGATTTAAATACCGGTAAGTTCGACTATTTGACTCATCCGGATAAATAGCGGAGCGAGGTCATGTCCTCAAAAATATCAAGGTTAACGAAATGTGTTTCGCTTGTGTAGTCATGTTTCATACTTATTCATTGACCATTTTGCTGCATTCACTGCAATATATATTATATATCGTATAAATTCTACTTCTATTCATGGTTCAGTCTGAAAACGCCACTGCTTAACTACGGAACCTGATCTCGGCCCGATTATAGAGCCTGATTTGCAATAGACCCCTTGCAAGGTCTCACGGTCCGTACTAGTAAAACACGTAAAATAAATGTGGTTCGTCAGTAAAATAAATATATTTCGTAAGTAAGATAAATATGATACTTTCAAAGTTGTCGTAGCCCGTGGCTTAGCCTGCGTTAGAATAGAATAGAATAGAATAGAATAGAATATTGTTTATTTGTATAACATGAGTGAACATATTGGTGTTGGGTTTTATTAAAGTCGCTACATGTTTTGCCATGAAGGCGTACAAATTGAGAGAACATGGCGATTACATTATTACCCTAGAACTTATTCTACTTATTATTACGTTAAACTTGGATGATCCGTTTCTTTAGATAGAAGCATGATGATATAGAGCCTTTAATAAACAGGCTAATGCAAATATATCTATCAAAATATTTGGACAAACAAATAAACTGCTCTGATTATATTAGTATAGATAGTACAGGTGAGCCTGCACTATCTTATATTAAAACGTACCGAAATACTGAGGTATTTGGGTACGTTTTTTAAGGGTTTCAGGTTATTATTATTAGTGTGTCTTTAAAGCAGTTGCCCGACGATAATGTTCATCACATATGCATCACTCAATACATCACATCAGTAACGTGTGGTAATGCAACGCGATGCACTTGTAAGCAATTGTGTATCTTGTGTAATCATTCCATGTACAGAAATGAATGACACAGAAGTGACTTGATTGATTGGAAATTTTATGAGCTTGTTGCCATAATATTGTACGAATTTTATGTAGCAACATTAAATGACATAATGAGATTATTGATGGCGTGGGTAAGACCTTTTTCGTTTTTTAATGTAGTCTGAAGACAATTTTGATAATATACTATAAGAAACACGAAAATTGCTCTGAAAATATTTTGATGTTTTTTTTTCTTGTTATAGAATAGTCTAAAATTCTAAAATGCCGTTGTAGTTTTGTTAATTTGTAAGCTTACATGGCTATCTAAGTTCGTAGTCAACGACTTTATGCAACAAGGTGTGAGCGATAAGTCACGTATTTGACCTACGCTTATTTGAGCAGCGAAAGTGTTTGGGACGCTTCCAACACTGCAATATTTATTTAATGGTATTGCAAAATTACTTTTCGATTCTGCGTTGTCGTTAATATCCATATTTGTTTCGGATTTAGATCTCTAAAAGACAAATAGTTATTTCAATTATATTGGAAAAATAAAGGGTAGATGTATAAAACTTCCTTTCGCATACATACGTCGATTGTTTTCATAAATGTATGCAAATTTCCTCTCGATGTTGTCACTGTAAAGTTTGTGAAATTAATAATGGTATTCATAAAAAACAACTCATTGCTACTGAGTTCAAGCCATCACATCTCTTGAAAGACGCATTAAAATTACGATTCTAAGCATTTTTCCCGAATAGTCAATCACCATACATGATGCAGAAACCCTTAAGCGAAAGAATAACTGAGGTAAACCCTCACCAAGACTCCATCTCCAAGTAAACAAATACCTCAAAGTCTAGCCGTAGCACTTGATTGACGTGTTTTGTTAGTAAACAAAAATAGCCTTATGTTATAAATAAGCTCGTAACAATATAACATAATAGCCGTGTGATGTGATAAATGGCAGTAGGCAATCAATTAGTTACACTGTTGGTTTCATAACAAGTGACTGATGATATTGATCAATATAACCCTAAGGCTGATTAAGTAAAGCCTATAAGATCATCTCCAGCCTTGAGCGTATGAGGTCGGAAGACGTGGGTGCATTTTATATTCGGATGCTATATTTGTACCGGAAACACTCGCGTAACGTTTACCTTATGTCGCGATTTTATTACTTATTCGCGTAACGTTTATCGTTAAAACGAGAAAGCTCTTTGGTAAACAAAAAATATATGGTAATATTATCCTCACGCCTTCCCGCAAGGGTCCCTGAAGGGGTAGGCAGAGGTGTATAGGTAGTACCCAGACACCTATTTTCCGCCAGAGATATATTTAAGGTGCTAACGTGACAGATGGCGAGTCCATCGCTGTTACTTAAGCACGACTATACGTACATACGATTTTGAATGTCTTCTCAGACATATGCAGGCTTCCTCTCGATGATTTCTTTCGCCGTAAAACTCGTTGTGTTCTCTCTAATCTCTAATCGCTGTACATAAGTTTAGAAAAATTCTTTGGGACAGTCGGGAAAAATACATTTGAGAAAAATTCATTGTAATATGTTGGTGATGCTCGCATCCGTACCATATTCTTTGAATTCTCACTACAACAGCTGAAGAGACGTGACGGTTTTACTTGTCAGAATTGGAGTCGCCCTAAGGTTCGTTTTACTATATCAAAAGAATTCTACCATACATAACGTGGAGAACTCATGGATGATACTTCTGGTATAGCTAGCAGCACTAATAGGTTATAATCATTAATTTGCAGTCAAGTTAATTGTTTATCATTAAGGTTTAAAAAAAAATGCATTGGTTCAAGCAAACGTGAAGTTCTTTAAGTAGGGTTCGCAAATATTCGCGCAAGGTCGAGAGTGCGCGATAGATATAGAATCAGCCATCCCAACCCTCTGAGTGCACATGTACACTACAATTACTAGACTTAAGTTATACTTAAGACCTGTTAATGTCAAAAAGCAAAAAAAAAACAACCGGTTTTTTCCATCCTACAATTTTTACTCAGAAAAACTCATTGGTACAGTCGGGATTCGAACTTGAAAACTCGAACACCCGGCCAATAAGGCTCTCTTATAAATCATCGCAAATAAATGCCATGCAGTCTCAAAAGTCAGATACCATTAATGTTTGTATAACAAACGCTATTGCATTTCGAATTCTATTTTTCTTTGATGTGTAATGTGGAGTCGTAAAAAATATTCATAGCTTTAAATTTAGATTCGTATAGCCTTCTCTCTAGCCACGTTCATATCTATATATTAAATATATATATCGTTGAGATATTGAATAACTTATCATAATAATTAAACAAAGTAGGATATTTATATTGATTGCTTATGATCTCGGCGTGTGCCCCGATGTATAGACCGATGTTAGAAGAAAGTAATTTTGATGCGATTAATATTTTATACATTCTGACACTCCACAGCTTACAGATAGCATATGATTTATATAAATATATATCCCACAATCTCGCCTTTCCACAAGGGTACCCACACACCCATTTTCCGCCGGAGATATTTTGTTAAGCTGTTTATATTTATATATTTCTTCACTGAATTCCTACTAAGCGGCTGGAGCGATTTCAATGAAATTTTCTGTGTGTCTTTTTGTGGATTCAAGAATGGTTTAGATTCACAAATATTTATATTGGACCCGATAGGTGGCGCTGCGATCGTGTTTCAGGAAATGATTTTATTTCACTCGAGCGAAGCTGGGCGGGACAAATAGCATATGTATATAAAGGTTAACCGACAACAGTTATATGTTACATAGAACTCACGAGGAGAGGCCTTTCCCCTCCACTTTGGATGTACCAGGCTAACATAAAAAATAGCGGTATCTACGATAATGTATTCGAATTTCATTTTGCAAAATAACCACGTGTGTTACATAACGGTTACGACTCGTGACCAATCTGTCGGTTATGGTTATCACTGTGGTGTATTCACAAGATAACGTAAAGTACTGGTTACCTAAACGTTTGTTTGTCTGTCTGTCGTAACGGGGTCAGGTTCACTCAGTGTTATGAATTTTTGAATAGTTGGCATATGGTCTTTTGTTATGTGGCCTTGAGACGTGGCTATGCAATAAAATTGTGAGATTGAAATATATTGATCGGACTCTCAAGGATGGGAAAATCAAGAGAACTCGAAACCGGCGAGCATTTATGCACCGTAAGCCTCGTGTTGTGACTAATCACTGTACTTAGGTTCAAAAAAACTCATTGGTACAGTTGGGATTCGAACTTGCTATCTCTGTGTTGCAATATATTTTTTGAACTATTAAAAAAATCGAATATGTACCTATACGACTATTTTATTTTACTAACTAAATGTGACATTAGTTGGAATGACAATCAGACGTTATTGTTACCCACGCACGCCAACACTAAGGTTGGAATGTATTTGCATAAAATACAATTTATTGCAGGTTCCAATTACGCAGGTAGAGAGATATGCAGTTAGGACACATCAGCTAAAACAGTTACGTGTCTATTTATCTCGAATAAATTTTATAGTTGGATGTAATATGCCTAGTCTAGAGGTATAATTTTAAGCCCAAAGGTGTTCTTAAATGTACACTCTGGTACAAAAATTTGTGACCGCAATACCAACATAACCGCAAGAATTTTTTATCAACATAGTTGCTGACTATTAGTGGGAAATTTTCGAGCGCATTGTTATAATAAAGATAGACATTTAATAGCTATCTATTAAAGATCTAAAATATATATTTTTCGATAACAAACTGGATGTAACTGAGCCTGCGAAGCAAAAAACAGGTTAGAAGCCCTGTGACCTGTAGCCGGTTTTCTCTGAACTGAAGTACAGTGATTATTCAGACCTAGTAGGCAGAAGTGTGTAAGTGGTTTCAAGTGTAGTGAGTGTAAGGGTTGTAAGTGGTCTTACATACACTCTTCGCCGGAGATATATTTTGGGTGCCAACGTGACAGATGGCGAGAACATGGCCGTTACTAAAGCATGACTATACATACGTCTTTGAATTTCTTCTCAAACGTGTACGTGTAGATGTTCTAAATTTTTTTCCTTCGCCGTAAAGCTTGGCGTGGTGTGAATAATCACTATACTGTACTGGAGCTCAGAAAAAGTCATTGGTACAGTCAGGATTTGAATACTTTTTAACTTTATCAATTTAAAATAGAGTACATTATAAATTACACAAGTAAGTAAATTTAATTGAAGGATGTGCGTGTAGCAACGTAAATAACCATTCAAACACATATTATGAAGTGGTCGGTGACTGTTGACTTAATTAAGTCATTGTTAGTGACAAGTCACTTTATCAATGTCAGTTGAGTGAGTTCAAGTGACAGGTGATGACAGTGTAGGCTTTAAAATCGCAAATAGTAAACCGCGGTGGCTGAATTGGTGAAGTAATCACCTGCAAAGTCAAAATCGCAAGGTTTGAACCTCCGTAGTCTGTATCAATGACTTTTCAGAAATTCAGTACGGTAACTCATAATAGTGAAATGTGAAAGTTTAGAGAGAACTGGCAGTCTATTCTATCTGCCTGATGACAACACAACTTTACGGAGAAGAAGGAATCCTGTATATTCTTCGGCGGAAATTCTAAGACATTCGAGTAATGACTGAGAAGCGGCAACGGACTCGCCATTAACAGTGATGATAAAAATGGCGTAGGACTAGCCATCTGTCCCATTGGCACATAAGTATATCTTGAGGCTGCCCTTGTAGGATAGCAAATATAATTTAAATTAGATGAGCTGGTGTGCTTTTTCTACGAAAGGTTAATGACATTTATCACAAAGCCTTAATTGTAGTTCTTGCCGAAACTCTTCCCAGTACTACAGTTATAAACGACGTCGTATCATTGCAATTTAATTAGTGTCTGGTGGCAAATTTATATTTTTAAATACGATTATTTCAAAAAGTTATTTTTTTGGTACAAATCTTGTAATCAACATCATGATACATAACATCACGAGTCCCTCGCGGAGTAGGTAGAGAGAGTAGAGCGACAGTTCTCTCTAGACTAGAGTTTATTAAAATAATAGTTTAAAAACGCGACAGTCTTATATCCTAATATAAAGAAAAATTATTGATTTAATATTACGATTGTATGATGATATAAAAAAAAAACAGGAATGTTATTTTTATTGTAAAAAGGTTAAATAGGTAATGTCGTAATGAAGAACATTATAATTAATATTAAGTGCGTAATATATCATTGTAGGTAATGCACACGCTGCAATTTTATAACTTACACCATACACGAAACAGGCTACATTCCTCTGACCCGAACACCTTGAGCTTCTTCTTTATGTATTTCGCTTAAATCGAAACTAAATATATAAATACCAGCTTCTTATGATAATTACAAAATACACCCATATAGTCAATGTTACAACAAGGTTGAATTTTATTGAATGGTATTCGAGAAAATAATTATCATCCTTATTTCGACATCGCAAAAGAAACTTTATAGAGGTTTGCATTATAAATACAACCCTGAATTTATATAATATACCTACTCACGAGAACAAACGTTCAAACGTTCGAAAGACCGATTTAAGTAATAGTCCATTGAAATGTTACATTTTTTAGGCCTCACCTTGCGTTTCTTAGAGGACGCAATTTTATTTTTTTGATGTGTAGGGGGGGTAACTGTAAAGCTAAAATCAAGTTTGTGGGGTCGCCACCCTTGTCCCACGGCCGCCATCTTGAAAATAGGGGTTGAAACGGTTTTTACGATATATCTCTTAAACTATTTATCTGATAAAAAAATTTGTTAACGTTTTTTGTTGCTAATTAAATTCTCTATAACTTTGGTCCAGTAATTTTTTGTCGTAAAACTATAAATAAAAAAGTTATAAGTGAAAATGTTCAGAAATTCGAGAAAAAAATTTATATTTTTCGATATAACTTTTTTTTTTATCATTTTACGAAAAAAACAATATCAGACCATTTTTGTAGATCGTTTTTTAAGGAACAACTTTTATAAGCAACATTTTTTCATTAAGTCAATAGCTAAGGTTTTACAGCGCTCCGAAGTGAGTACTATTTTTCAGTTCTCTTAACTATACATATTTTATACATGGGTACTAATAATGTGTCATCAGTTATTTATTTATTTTTTTTATTTTGTTATTATAATTCTTTTAATTAGTAATTTTGCAATGTTATTAATAATTAATTATTGACTCTTTTCCTCACCACCCACGAGGTAGAGTCTGGAGGCGCGTTTTTTTTACGTGGTATCCCCAATAGGCCTAATCCACGGTGATTTTATAAATTTGAACTACTCCGTCCTCGGTCTTTTCGATGGACCAGGCTGCAGCTCAGCATCGAATCGGGTTTCTGAATCAAATATCAGTGGGAGAACTGGAGAAGGAAGGGGTGTCAATGTCGGCGGTTCATCATCGAAGTCATTTTCGTTTGTTAATTCTGAGAGTTCCATTACGTTACTGCAAGTCTCTCCAGAACAATGGGAGCACACTGCGGAACATTTTAGCCCTGCTTTTCGACATCCACACATCGCTCCACAGTTTCCTTTGCATTTACAAAAGATCAATTTAAGAAGCTCAGGGGGTGCTGGAGGTTTAGAGCTCTGCACTGGCATTAATAATTTTCCACATTTTTTCCAGCCCCAGTCTTCAGGATCATTATTATTGCCAAGCCACGACTGGACCTGATGGTAGACTCGGAAAGTATGAAAGCGAGCTGTGTCTTGTGTTGGAGGAAGTGAAGATAAATTAAATGTTCTTATTTTATTTCCACCTAAAGGTTTTTTACAAATAAAACAATCACTCATGATGGAATAATAGAAAAAGCACGCTTAAAAAGTCTAAATGCTAATAAAAAAAGAATAGTTTTCACTGCAGTTAAAATCGAGTCTAAAATCATTCGAAATCGTCTTCACAATTAAAAACAGAATAAAATACATCCGCACGTAGAGAAATATGTAGCACAACTAAAAGATATAAGTTGAACGACAACTTCAACACAATATTCTCAGCTATTCGTACAGTAAGAGAGGTTAGAAATAATGATAATAATAATAGCAGCTGTTCTTTTGTTCCCTAATAGTCGCTTGGGTATTTTCTACCTGGACAGCATTCTCGGTAACGGCCGTCACATTTAAAATTATTTTAAAAATCAATAATTGTAAAATTCTGTAATGGAGTGGAAAAGAGTCAATAATTAATTATTAATAACATTGCAAAATTACTAATTAAAAGAATTATAATAACAAAATAAAAAAAAATAAATAAATAACTGATGACACATTATTAGTACCCATGTATAAAATATGTATAGTTAAGAGTACTGAAAAATAGTACTCACTTCGGAGCGCTGTAAAACCTTAGCTATTGACTTAATGAAAAAAATGTTGCTTATAAAAGTTGTTCCTTAAAAAACGATCTACAAAAATGGTCTGATATTGTTTTTTCGTAAAATGATAAAAAAAAAAGTTATATCGAAAAATATAAATTTTTTTCTCGAATTTCTGAACATTTTCACTTATAACTTTTTTATTTATAGTTTTACGAAAAAAAATTACTGGACCAAAGTTATAGAGAATTTAATTAGCAACAAAAAACGTTAACAAATTTTTTTTATCAGATAAATAGTTTAAGAGATATATCGTAAAAACCGTTTCAACCCCTATTTTCAAGATGGCGGCCGTGGGACAAGGGTGGCGACCCCACAAACTTGATTTTAGCTTTACAGTTACCCCCCCTACACATCAAAAAAATAAAATTGCGTCCTCTAAGAAACGCAACCCCAAATGTAACTTTTCAATGGACTATAAAAATACTATGGCATCTACAAGGTGGTGGTGGATGCTGCAGAACGGTGGCAGTACATATCCATCTAGTTAACATTTTTAGGCTGTCTACGAGCAATAAATACATTTAAGGATTATTGCTATTTTAGCACTCTAGGCGCCTATATCCAAATATATTTAAATGCATAGCCGGTGAAATAAAAAGCCGATGCCTATTCCCACGGGGTAGTTGAGGGAGAAAGAGCTGAGTGCCAAATCTGTCTAGACTCACATATGTAAATATCTCTTTTGCTTCGTCCACATTCATCAGTCCCCTGATAATTGCTTGCTAGTTTCTAGCAAAATATCGGAAATGGATAATAAATGCACTGGTACAAAATTCTAATATTCCTATTCGTATACTCAATGACAGATAGATGGATAAATATTTAATCGAATAATAATGATGTCGTGACCGGCCCATCTAGTATTTGTGTCGCGGGTGAAATGTTTGACATTTGCTACTATTTATTTGTATTCAATTATGTTAATATTGCCTTTTCGATGGAATTCATTCATCTGTTATGAAATTATTGTGTTGGAGTTTAAAATTTTTGACCTTGACCTAAATTATAATAAGGTAATGTTTATTTTGTGGAAAAAAAAACAGTGTTCGTTGTATTTGTTTCGAAATGATAACCAAACTTAATTAAAAATGCAATAATAAATAAATAAATAAAAACCAACCATCGCCGTTTCTAAAGCACGTCTCAAGGTACGAACTTGAATTTCTTGTCAAATATATGCAGGTTTCATCTCTATGATTTCCTTTACCGAAAACTTCGTGATGTGATTAATCACTGTACTTATATTAGTTCAGAAAAACTTATCTGTACGCTTGGAATTCAAGCTTGCAATGTTTGCATTAAAGCCGACTAACCAAACCACGGCCGGCATGCCACCGCTTATTAATGACACGAGAAGCAATATGATTAATATTTCAAACATAGTTTGGAAGTTAAGTTCCTGTAATTACGAAAACGCACGCTATAAGATCTTCCTCATTAATTAAGGTTAAATGAATTTGTACATGTCTGAGCATCACTTATTTTGACGAATTAATGTATAATTATTTTATAAATTTACATAACGACGATTGAATCATTTAGTTTTGAGTTTTTATAATTGCATAACTCTACAAATCTTTGTATATATCTACATATCGCAATAGGCAGTAGATGCACTTAGATCATTGAATTGGGAATAAATATCACCATACTTAATGTTGTATTCAATTTTTTTTTATACTACAGAGTGCCAAACAATCATACGGCCCACCTTATGGGAAACGGTAACCGTAGCCTATTTTATTAAATGACACCAAAATCATATTGTACTATTCCACCCAGATTCCTCTGGGTATATATATATATATATATATGTAGATAGCCGTGGTGGCCGAGCGGTTCGAGCCGTTGCCTGCGACGCAAAGGTCGCAAGTTCGAATCCCGACTGTACCAATGAGTTTTTCTGAACTTAAGTACAGTGATTAGTCACACCACGAGCTTTACGGTGAAGGAAAATATCGAGAGGAAACCTGCATACGTCTGAGAAGAAATTCAAAAGGCGTATGTATAGTCGTGTTTGAGTAACGGCGATGGACTCGCCATCTGTCACGTTGGCACCTAATATACCTCTGGCGGAAAGTGGGTGTGTGGATATTACCTATAAAACTCTGCCTACCCCTTCGGGGACCCTTGTGGGAAGGCGTGAGGATATATTATTATATATATATAAAGAAATAATTCTTATAAATATCACGAGCTACTTATGAATAAAAATTAAAATATTATTATTGTCACCGAGTCCAGTACACGCAAAGGTTGGAAGCCGGTTTTAGCAAACATGTAATTATAATGTTATTAAATCGTCCCTGACCCATGATAAACGTACATGAGTTAAAGTGAATCTGAACGTTAGAGAACTATTCCTACTCATTATAATTTATTTGTTTGTGAATAATATTTTTTTTATTCTTTTCAGAGGTTTTCACTGCACATAGCAGTGCTCCTCCTGTCGGTGTACCACACTTGCAAGGCTGACCGCCCTGCTCGGGACATATCCAATTACGCCAGTCAAAACTATGCTGTCATCGGTGCCCCTATTACCGCTGACTTGAATGAAGATGGCTACTTTTATCCAAAACCAAAAATACCATTCCCACCACCTCCCATATCGCCCACACTACCTCCGCCACCACCTCCGATACCAACAATATTAACACAACCGTCAGTAACGCAAGGTTATTACTACCCTCAACCGACAACGCCACCGCCGACTAGATTACCCCCACCACCACCGCCACCACCACCCACACGACCTCCTCCACCGCCACCGCCGCCACCGACTCTACCACCCGTTACTCAAACAACTGGCTACGTGTATGAAACGCCACGTATACCTTTCGAATTACCTACTAGTCCGAGACCTGTAGTGATTACAAGTCCACCAAAGACGTATCCTCCTCCCCCACCACCAACAAGACCACCTCCACCCCCAACAAGACTTCCACCTCCACCACCACCACCACCAACAAGACTACCACCCCCGCCTCCTCGCCCACCTACCCGACCGCCACCACCACCACCGACATTCCCTCCGAGAACTACGGGATATGTGTATGAGACACCACGAATCCCGTTCCCGCCTTCAACAATTCCGCCACGACCACCACCACCGCCTACCCGGCCACCGCCTCCGCCTTCTCCGCCAATCTATCTACCACCATTGACAACCAGGTAAATAAAAGCAACATATTAGAATGTATGTATTAAATCATATAAATCGGTCCAGCCACATAGAAGGAGCTAGGTAACAAACACACGTACAGAAAAAATATGATATGCCAGTAAATAATTTGTCCCGCCCAGCTTCGCTTAGGAGGAATATATTTTTTTTTATACAACAAGAGTGGCAAACAAGCATACGGCCCACCTGGGAAACGGTTACCGTAGCCTATTTACGCTCACAATACCGAAGTATCACTTGCGAGTTGCCACTCTGTGTTCGGAGAGTTATAGTGTGTTGGCAGCATAAGCTTTAATCCCTCTGCTTCCAAAACAATGTAACAATCCTCCCCCCTCCCCAAGGAGCTCATTACTGGAAACCTTATTCGCCATGTAGGAACACAACACAATAAATTGTGTTATTTGGCTACGGACATATATAGGGTGGAGGTCCTGCCCCAGTCGGGCAGCTCCAAATTCGAACGGGAAACCCGTTATGCCCTACTTCTCTCATAATAAAAAATCCATTTTTTCAAGGACACACACAACACACATATTGCACACAAAAATACATCTAAGTCGGTACAATCTTTTAGGAGGAGTAAGTTGACAAGCATACGTACAGAAAAATTATATATAGCTTTGTGTTGCTCTTTCTTCAGATAAATAGGTAATAGAACGTAAAAATACAAGTCGTGATCTCACTATATTAATGTATGTTTAAATCCTCTATTGCAGAAGACCTCCACCGCCACCACCACCACCACCACCAACAAGGTCAACAGTGCCACCGCCAACAAGACCA
>JACCPG010001656.1:0-11835 GCA_016069955.1 Drepana arcuata
GCGCAGCGGGCACCGACCTCGTCGAGCGCCAGCTGCGCGCCGGGCAGGTGCGCGTGCAGCTCGGTGACGCAGAGCGGCGCGGGCCCCTCGTTGCGCAGGCGCAGCCCCACGCGCCGCGTGCTGGACGTGCTCACGGCGCCCAGCCGCAGCGTGCCGTCCGCGCTGTTGGGCCAGTCCCACTCCTGGGGGCACACCCGCCCGTGTTGGCGTCGCTCGGCACCCCAGGGGCGCAGGGCGCAGATACGACTCGAGGAACTCAATATCAATAGCAATAGCAATAGCATCTACCTGCAGAGTGTTGCTCCAAACTTGAGAGGCGTAAGAAAAAACACTAGTATTTGTAGACTGATAACTGCATAATATTTATTCAGACACTCCCAAATATACTCACATATTGTGCCTACACTTAGCACTTTCCAAAATATGAATGTCAAATCACACATTTTTTTTTTTATACAACTAGAGTGGCAAACAAGCATACGGGCCCACCTGATGGAAAACGGTTATCGCAGCCTATTTACGCTTGCAACAACGAAGTATCACTTGCGCGTTGCCACTCTGTGTTCGGAGAGTTATACTGTGTTGAACGCACAATGGGACTAATTCCTCTGCTGCCAACACAATATAACAATCCTCCCCCCTCCCCAAGGAGCTCATTACTGGAAACCTTATTCACCAAGTAGGAACACAACACAATAAATTGTGTTATTTGGCTACGGACTTCTATAAGGTGGAGGTCCTGCCCCAGTCGGGCAGCTCCAAATTCGAACGGGAAACCCGTTATGCCCTACCTCTCTTAAGCTCGCTTGCGCGTTGTCGGTTTCCTTTCGTCCTTTGGCCCGGCGACCCGAAGCGGTGCGGACGTGTCCCACGTGCGGCCGATGCTGCCACTCTTATCGAACCGTTCCTCTCAAAGCGAAACTTCTCGTTTCTATGTCAAGCGTGATGGATCCGATAAGAGTGCAGCTACAAAAGTAACAGTGGCGACTGACCAGCGTGAGGCGCGGCGAGTAGACCCGCAGCGGCAGCGTGTAGTGCGAGATGTTGGTGTGCAGCGCCAGCTCGGCCAGCAGGGCGGGCGGCGCGGGCGAGCGCACGCGCACGCGCGCCAGCAGCGCCTCGCCGCCCGCACCCAGCGCCGCGGGCAGCCACGCCTGCACCTGCAGCGCACGGTCTGAGCCCCGCCCCGCCCCGCCCCGCCCCGCCCCGCCCCGCCCGTACGTACGTCGAAGTACTCCTGCACATCGTCCGGCACGTGCAGGCGCGCCACGAGGATGGGCACGGCGAACTCGTTGCGCACGCGCAGCTCGCGCGTTTCACCCGCTATGTCCTCTCGAACGCCAGTGTCTTCGTCCTCGGTCGTAACGAAACTGAAACCGATGGTAGCGTGACGGTGGTGTCGCAGTGGAGCGTGACGAGCAGGCGGCCGCGGGCGGAGTACTGACTCGATGACGTCGGGCAGCAGCCGCAGCGTGCCGGGCAGCAGCCGCACGCTGTAGGGCAAGGCGGCGCGGCCCAGCCGCAGCCAGCCCGCGCACCACGCCTCGCCCGCCCCCGCCGCTCCCGCCGCGCCCGCCCACATGCGCGCGACTAAGGTTGTCAACGATTAAACTACTTCTCCGCACGAACCTACTTTACAAAACTCCAAAAGACCGTACACAAAAAACTACTACTTTCATAGTTGCACAATAAAAAAATTACTTATAACATTATTTTTGTTAACAATATGAAAGATACGATAAGTGCAGGGATATATCAATAATTATACTATGTAATAGAAACAAAACCAACAATTACGAAACCGGGAAAACATAAAATATAGTTACAGTGCAGCTGCAGCTCTGCGGCGGCGGCGGGCTCCTGCTGCGGCGCCAGCGCCGGCCGCAGCGCGCGCACGCGCACGCCCGCCCCGCCCCCGCCCGCCGCGCCTGCGGAGGGGCCGCACAGTGGCATCTTTAACTTATACATCTCTTACGCTCTATTAACATTCATCGGCCGGATTCAAAATTCGGAAACAAAATCATGTCCTTCTGATTTTGTCCCTCCTTGCTGTATTTTATCTCAGCGAAGCGAGCGCGGTTACCGTTGGCGACGGGCGCGTCGGCGTGACCGTTGGTGGCGGCGCTGGCGACGGCGCTGACGGCGGGCGCCTCGGGCGGCGGCGGCGCGTGCGGCGCCGCGGCGCAGCGCGCGCCCCACGCCGCGGGCTGCACGCGCACGCTGCCGGCGCCGCTGTTGCCCGCCTCCACGGCCACCTGCGACACGGCCGTGTCACGCCCCCCGCCCCGCAGGCCCCGCCCGCGTCACGCCCCCCGCCCCGCAGGCCCCGCCCGCGTCACGCCCCCCGCCTCGCAGGCCCCGCCCGCGCCTCGCCCGCGCCCGCCTACCGTGAGCGGTCGGTCGTCCGAGCCGCGCGTGCGCAAGCGTAGCTGCAGCGGGCGCAGGTACTCGCCGGGCGGCGTGCTGCGCGCCTCCACGGCCACCACGAGCGCGCCGCCCGCCATGTCGCCCTTGATCCTGCGCACGAGGCCAGCCGGTCACGGGGGCACTCCCGCAGCGGGCGGGCCCTCCTCCCGACCGGTACCTGATGTAGGCGGTGAGCGCGTGCGCGTGGTGCGGCGGCGGCCGGATGCGCAGGCGCACGAGCGGGCGCTCGGCGTGCGGCGGCAGCGCCCAGGCCGCGCGCGGGGCGGAGTCCCCGCCGCCCGGCAGCTGCAGCGCGAGCCACGCGCCCGACGAGTACACCTCGCGCACCTGCACGGCGCACGCTACACGCGCCGCCCGCGCCGCGCCGAGGCGGGCGGGCGTTCGGGCGGGGAGTCGGGCTGACCTGAATGGTGCGGTCCGTGGGGTTGTGTATGGTGAGCAGCGGGTCCAGCGTGGCGTTGTGCGGCACGCGCAGGCCGGCCAGCGGCCACACGCCCCACTCCCCAGCCGCGCCCTCCGCCGACACCTGCACACGCACGCGCCGGCCGCCGCCCTCACCTTCACGTTCGCCGCCGCCCGCCCGGCGAGGAGCGTCCGCTCACCGGGTAGCGGTGCACGCCCAGCGAGGTGTGTATGTAGAGCTGCGCGCTCACGGGGCCCTCGCGCCGGCCCAGGTACACCACGTTGAACGTCGTGTTGCCCTGCGGCGGCAGCGTCTGCGGACGCGGCAAGCGAACGGAACGGTCACACGACAGCGGCGGGCGAGTCGCCCAATAGCGGAGTCGCAGAGTGCGGCGTACCTTGGCCTCGAAGAAGGAGGCGTGGAAGTCGGGCGTGGTGCCGGCCACGGAGGCCAGGTGTAGCGTGGCGTTGTGGCGGTTGGTCAGCGTGACCTCACGCGCGTGTGCCCGGCCCAGCGCCGCGCGCCCGAAGGCCAGCGCCGCAGGCCGCAGCCGCACGCCCGCCGCCTCCCCCTCCCCCGCCCCCGCCTCCTCCCCCGCCGCGCCCGCCCCGCCCCACTCCTGCCGAGCCTCACCGTCACTACCGTCACCGCCAGCCTTGCCAGGTGGGGCTATTTAGCGCCAATGGGTTACTGTCTTACCGAGCGGCCATAATATTTTATGCGCTATACAAGTAACCGATTCGACAATATTTTTGTTTTCAGAAGTATAATGAATAACAAATCATTTCAATAGTTTTTATGTAGGTGTATCTTATAGCATGGATTTTAAAACGTTAACTGTCTCGCAATACATATAAAGGTACATCAAATCGAATCCGAGTACTAGTGGCATCACTCCAAATGTGTTGCTTGGGTTCCGTGGTATGTAACAACATAAACTATTGTTAACTAATAGTTTGAATTTAGTAAATATAAAAGCAACAATAAGCTCATATTTCAACTTTCTAGCCTTAACTACCTGTGCGCCATGAAGGGCACAGAACAAATGTTACAGAAAGAATATTTGATTAAATAACTTGTGCTTCATTTTTTATATATCCGAAGTAAGAATGGTGACATGAACTTAAGACTCTTTAGGTGTTGTAACATGTGCAAAAGTGTTATCCCCAGATGTATAAATATACATCCCTTATCCCTACTGCTGCGTGCACAGTTACAAATAGAACAGGGAAACTACTTGCCTTAAAGTCACAACACCTGTGCATATATACACGTACACAACCTACTTGTTGGCTTAGTACTTTTGTTGGTTACCGTAATGGAATGTAAGTTTATTATAGTCTGCATTGTATAGGATGGGAATGTCAAGAGTCCTCCAAACTAGTGAGCATTAATGAAGAGATTGATGAATGACGACCCCAGTGAGGTATGCACATAAGAGAATATATAATAAATACATACATATATTATATGACTAAAGAGAATTGCTCGGCATGATGATATCCATGTATGTACATTTACTTAATTTTTTGATTAATGTAATTTGCTATTTAAAATGAGTTACTATATTGTAATAAGCTACTCGCACTCTACTCTCTCTGCCTACCCCGTGAGGGCCTCAGCATGATAATATATATGCATAAGCTAATTTTGCATACTAATATAATGTTCAAAATGAATCTGATACTACTTGTTTATGGTCTCACAGGTCTGTACAAAGTGCGCTACTAATTTATTATATTATATAATTTATTAATAATAAATTAAAGGTTTTCCCTGGAGAGTACAGCATGGAGTTCTTCAAGAAGGGTGTGAAAAGATTCCTGCAGGGTCGGCAACGCGTGAGTGATACCCCTGGTGTTGCAAGCGTCCATAGGCGGCGGTAACCGCTTCCCATCAGGCAGACCGCATGCTTGTATGCCACCCAAGTGGTATAAAAAAAAAAATTTATGTCCCTTTAGCTAGAGGCAGCTCCAGCTAATGTTTGTTATCTACCCACTCATTCTCCAGAGTAAGCATGATGTAAGTAAGTATGGGAATAATGACTGTACCTGGTATGTGAGGCCTTCTACCAACGATCCATGAACAGACACACCTGGAAACAAACACTTTTATACCTCATGTCCTTTTATCATTAAATTGCATTTAAGTATGAGTACATCTGTCTTAAAATCAAGTATTTAATATTTTTTGGCATTTCTATATTTTAAACTGTAATGTGTGTGGCGAGTCGCATGTGGTCAGGACGCGATTCATACATAGCCCAGGATTGGTGCGGTTTGTGGGGCCGGTTGAGGCTGCGTATACCCGCGACTAAAATATTTTAAGCGCAGAGAAACAAAAACGACAACCAAACCCGCCTCGGCCCCGATCTAAAATAAAATCACTCGTTGCACTACCGCCTTGTGATCAACATTCCAAGGAGTCTTTGTCATTCCACCTTCCAACTGCTGCCATACAACTTTTCGCCTCATTGGGGAACTTTATTGCGAATATTGCGATGCGACCTTAACGGGAAGACAGATTCAAATAAACAACATAAGACTTTTTTAATACACAAAATCGATTTTACCATGGCTCTTTCCTTGTGCAGAGAGTTTGGTGTTCAGGGATAATATATCCGACAGCGTCAACACAAATACATAACACCACACAATTTTACTATACATTTTTGAAAACTTTTTGCATTAAAACGATACTCGTTCACATTTCTGAAGAACGACTCGATATTTTCAACATAATCAACTCACGAGACGTGCGATCGCACATTCGTGGGTGATAAAATTAACAATCACAGATTATTTTTAAAGAATTCTAACAGAATACAAATATTATATGATATTTTTTTATATTTTATATGAATGGCGTTGGCTATTGGTGCTGGTGGTGGTAGTTATTAATTTATAGTTATGAATTTTGATGAAATGCCTACTCTTAATGTTTTTTAAAATAAAATGTTCGAGACCTAATTAATATCCTTATAGAATAATACTTTATTAACATTAACAACATACATACTTGTAAAATTTTACCTACAAATAAAATTTAAATTAAGCAAATAACCCTATTCCAAGCCTACAAATTGAGAGAGCATACCTCGACTTCCGGTGTGAACACGTCATACTTAGCCTCCCCTTGTGTATTGGTAGCAGCTCCTTCCTGTGTATTTTAATAATTTATTCTCAACCATCAGCAGCCAGGCGCGAAGGCGCGCTAGCATCATTAGAGCTCAAAGTTGTTTTTATTGAGCAGAAGCCTTCCTCAGCCATGGGTCCATTCCATGAGCTTGCATGAGAACGGTATATTGGACTTGCGCCTTAGCTATGAGTGCGTCCCATAGTTTGCATGGCGACATATGCTCCGGTCACAGTATGAGATGTACTGGTGACAATGGAAGGCCACGAGCCTTAGCTATGAGTGCGTCCCATAGTTTGCATGGGGACGATATGTTCCGGCCACAGTATGAGATGTACTGGTGGCAATTGAAGGCCATTCGCCCTAGCTATGAGTGCGTCCCATAGTTTGCATGAGGGCGATATGTTCCGGCCACAGAATGAGATGTACTGGTGGCAATTGAAGGCCATCCGCCCTAGCTATGAGTGCGTCCCATAGTTTGCATGAGGGCGATATGTTCCGGCCACAGTATGAGATGTACTGGTGGCAATGGAAGGCTGATATAGACGGGAGAATTTAGGAATTATATATTACTTAATTTCTGAAAGAAAGCTTAACTAAGATTAATGCCTGAAAGAAAGCTTAAGTATTAAGATCAATATCTGAAAAAGAGCTTATGTACTAAGGTTAAAATGCGAATAAAAATAAATGTCTATTAAGCAGACAGCAATAAAAACTAGGCTTGGAATAGGGTTATTTGCTTAATTTAAATTTTATTTGTAGGTAAAATTTCACAATTAAGCTGTTTGAACCCTATTCCAAGCCTACAAATTGAGAAGTGTTTGTTTTCGGCTGCTGATATAATAACGCCAATGTGATAAAAATTAAAGAGTGTAAGGTTCAATATTAGTCTCCGCGTTCATAATAAGAATAATAATAAGATCTTTACGCCTTTCCACAAGGGTCCCCGAAGGGATAGGCAGAGGTGTATAGGTTGTACCCACACACCCACCTTCCGCCAGAGATATATTACAGTCTACGCGTTCATATGTATATATATTAATACACCTGTAGATCATGTACACATTATGAATACAATAAGCTAGCTAAGTCTGTAAGTATATCAAATGGAATTATCCCCACGCTACCGAAGGGTTAGGCAGAGGCGTATAGGTAAAGTAGTACCCATAAAGTATATAGTCCATCGCCATCACTCAAGTAAGACTATACATATGCCTTTGGATTGCTTGACACATGCAGATTACCTCCTAATGGAATTTAAATATCCAGGAGTATAAGAGAATCATGCCAGATTTTTATTAGACATATTAGACATAATGACATTACTTTCCTACACCAGTACAGGGTGTAAAGTTTGTATGTCTTGAGTAAATATATAGAACTTATGGTCCTAGCCAGATTTTCAGTGTTATGTTTTGTCAGTCTAGGAAGCAAATTCCAGGTAAGAGATTATGGAGCCTTTCTCGAGCTCACCGGTTGAAAAAATAATAATAATATAAATAGAGTATTTGATGGAGTTAAATCGTACCCTGTGGGCTGAGCTAAGAAACTGTAAAACACGAACCTTTCAAAGGTTTATAATACTTTAAATAATAACAAATTATAGATATGTAACTGATAGTAGACAATAATTATAGTGAAACCACCAGAGACCGTGAAAGTAGTGGGTAAATCACGATATTCGAATGTACAAAGTTCAGCTGAATGCATTGACGTAAGATCCCGTAAATCCGGGGGCATATATTGTAGTACCACTAGACTAGATAGATGGAGTTTTTGATACGATACGATGCAATAAAGATCTATTTGGGGTATCAAATATAAAGATTTCTTGTCATTGAATTTGAGAGTCATTTGTCAACCGTGAAATATCAATTTGCCTCGGTATTGGACCACCCAAAATATGATATAGTTATGCAATCATGGAGACTATCAAAGCGTCAGAATTGAAAGGCAAGATACTCTAACGCGAAAATAGTCAAAACGTCAATATATGAACAGTTTCACCGATTAACAATATTAACGATAACAGATATTATTGGGGGCACATTCCGCACATTAGATGTACAAGAGTACATTTTAATACTTGGCTCATGAGCATAGTATCTAAAACATTACAGTTTAGCTCCCAAATTTCATTAGTCCCAAACATATGGTCAGGTCGTTTTATAGGTCTAGGTTGGGAGAATCCCAAACTAGCATTGATGCATACATCCTTAAAAGCCTTAGCGTAAGAGGCAACTCGGAGTGTGTCGAAGAAAAATTTGTGTGCATTCTTTATACACCACTTTAGTACCCACCGGAGAAAAATTTCAGTATTTTAAATTCTGACCAAAGATAATGTAGTAGCTGAGGACTGTATAAAAACAATTGTCGGTTATATGCGGTTTCAGGAGACCACTACTCTTTAAATGCCGAGTAGGAATTTTATTTGGCGAGGAAAGAACTGGCGCTATACTAAGATATTTGGATATTACCAACAAGATTTACTATATCTGCTGGAAAATTTTCTCGCTGGTCCAAGGTTCTCACATTGAATCCTACTCGTACTTCCTGCGAAGGAGGAAGGAAGAAGGAGGTGCAGTGTGCACCCCCTAGTAGTCTAATATTTAATTGTTCAGATTTGCCAGGCAAGGTTGTAGGTTCACTGAGAGTGTAAGCCCTTTTAAAAGAATTTGGCAGACCAACTTTTGAGATTTGCAAACATATCCTGGTATAGGAAAAGTATATGAAGACATAATCGGTGCGCGAAAATATGAGTCTTATATATATATTTTCACTAGACTAATTCGGTAGGAGATGAAACGAGATCTCGAACATGTTTGTGGTAAACAAGCTTGTGTTTTTACTTTAATATGTAATCGGATACACAGATTAGAAAGTTATTTCGCCGCACGGCCCGCACGTGTATGCTTAGTCCCCTTTGGAACTAGGAATATGTAGAACAAAGCTTGGGGTGGCTAGAACCGGTTCCAATACGCCTGTTTTATCTATTATTTTCCGAATTTTTGGCTCCGTACCGATACTGCGGTGTATATGAAAACTTTCGAAACACGGCAACGCCAGAGAGCTTATTAGTGAGAACCTCTGGAAATAATTAATATATAAAACATAACTAGGCCAGTTTGCCTGCTAGAAAAGTGTGCTAGTCATTTTAAATGCCGCTGTAAAACGTCGTGCTTGGCGGTTTTTATATTGTGTATTCACGTAACATATACATCACACTTACGATTGCGACCCTGCAAAGGGAAGGCTGCCGAGGGCTGCTTGTAGAAGCAGTAGCGTAGCCGCGTACTGGATTAATTACATGTCTTCTTGGTTTTGCGTTGTGCGCAAAAGTTATCATTTGTAGCTCTGCGAAGTAAAAGTAGCATTAGGACTGATTGTAGATACAGCAATACGGCTACGTTGCAGGTTAGAGAAGATTCTCCTTAGTTCCGCCCTTAGCGCAACGGTTGAGCGCAGTCCGGAGAGAACCTTTTCGGTGGCATCATTCGATTGTGATCCTACAAAAGGAAGGCTCCAAAGAGCTGGTTATAGAAGCAGCGGCGGGGCCGCGTGCTGCATTAAAGATGAGTTTTCTTGGTCCTACTCTTTGCGCAAGAGTTCCAAGTTTGCAGCTCGGTGAAGCGAAAGCTGCGTTAGGACTGGCTGTAGAAACAGCGAATCGGCCAACGTTGTGTTATAAATAACTCCATTTTTCTTGCCGCAACTCACGCATGGGTGGAGTGCGATCTGAAAGAAACCTTCTCAGTGCCACCATTGCCGGATACTTGTTCAGTGCAGCCCAGCCGAGAGGTAAAAACTATAAGCCTTCAAGACCTTTTCATTCTCGGAATTGTGGAGCATTAGCCACTACTGCCGAGCTCTTATTTAGATCTTCACGAAAGGGATCCCGTGGGGGTTCCTGAAGGGGTACACAGGAGTGGACAGCATCTATATACCCATTTTAAGTGATATAATACAAGTGCAAACGAGACAGATGGAGAGTCCATCGTCATCTCTCAATCACGACTTTGGTTTTTTATAACTATCTGTAATTACCGTTAATAGTGTATACAGTTTTAATTAAAGTGAACTAACTAAATACGTCCTTAGTTTCTACTCAAACTTATGCAGGATTCTTCTTGATGTTTTCATTTACCGTAAGGCTCTTAAATGAATACAGGTATTGTTTCAACATATTAGTTACATTCATGGATATCTGACATAAAATAAAATCGATCAGCCACAATGCAATTTAAATAGAGCTACATCATGGGTAGCCGAGATTTAAGCAAGTATCGAATTAAGGGTAGTCACTTGCTTAATTAAGTGCAAAACGAGGGTAGCGGAAGACTGTTTTGCACTAATCACCATTATGTGATACCGGTTGTTAATAATTATTGCCATAATAGACAAATAGTTGTCCAAATCGCAGTTATCATGCATGACTTGACGGGATTAAGAAAATGGTAAGATTGACTGACCTGACACCATAGTACTTACGCTCGTGGCGTGATATACTACTTTTTTCCAACTACATATTTCGCTTATCTTTGCGCTTACGTTCCCGGCGACCACACGCGTTGAAAAGCCGACGACGATCCAGGGGAGGACGAGGGCTTAGGACAAGCTTGTATAGACAAGAATACAGCTATACAGCTATGCAGCCCCGTATTTTCGTGTTACACCAACGGGTCGAAAAACGCCAATGATGCTAGCGCGCCTTCGCGCCTGGCTGCTGATGGTTGAGAATAAATTATTAAAATACACAGGAAGGAGCTGCTACCAATACACAAGGGGAGGCTAAGTATGACGTGTTCACACCGGAAGTCGAGGTATGCTCTCTCAATTTGTAGGCTTGGAATAGGGTTCAAACAGCTTAATTGCTACTGCATACTACTGATTGATTGGAACGGTCAATGGTCGGAGTTTATGCTTTTAGCTGAGGTATCTCTATAAATTTATAAGTAAGTAGGGGACTTCATAAATATAGTTGTACATGTTGTAATTTCAGAATATTTTATTTTTATTTTCGGCCATAAAACTAGTATCCACGACAATATAAGGTACAATAAAAAAAAGGTATTGATAAAATTAAAAGACACAGGACATTAACGTTTGAATTTGGTTGACAGTGTCAAAGACTATTATTGTATTGTATAGGTACTGGAAAATGTTGACTATAGTATCGTCTATAGTGTTAAAGTATACATTGTAATCTTTGGTCTATCTATACCTATAGTATGGTTTAGTGAACACCCAAGGAATAATATATAGATTTTTCTAATGACTTTAGCTTTATCAGTAAGTAGTGTTTATTTATGTTTTTTTACTGACTTTCAGAATATATATTTTATTATACACGTATGTATATTACAATATAAAATATATTACAATATTATACATTATAATATATGTATCCTCACACCTACCTACAAGGGTCCCCGAAGGGGTAGGCAGAGGTGTATAGGTAATAGCATTCACCCACTTTCCGCCAGATGTATTCTAGGTGCCAACATGACAGATGGCGGGTCCATTGCCGTTACTCAAGCCCGACTGTACATACATACGCCTTTGATTTGCTTCTCAAACGAATGCAGGTTTCCTCTCGATGTTTTCCTTCACCGCAAATCTAATAGCGGTGCGACTAATCACTGTACTTAAGTTCAAACGAACTCTTTGGTACAGTCGGGATTCGAACTTGCGAGCTTTTGTGACACAGGCAATTATGTAGGACCTTTTTTCCTATAGGCGAAAAAACTACTATGGGCCGGGACATAAACCTTACAAGAGAAATTTATTTTCTAGATTTGAAGACATTATGGAGGAGGAACTGGAAGAAGGAAGTGAGTTCAGTCTTGTGATGCATTCTCTATTATAATTCC